>LPNX010174787.1:25521-109945 GCA_001517045.1 Pseudotsuga menziesii | reverse complement strand
TGGTAACCAACTGTACAAGTTTAAGGTTATCATCGTTGATTGTTTTAATGGTCCACATAGCTTCGCATAGGAACCAGTGTTGTTCCGGGTCTTCTGCTCCTGTACCTTTAAAGATAGGTAGCTTCATGTCGTCACCCATTCTATTTCTCTGTGGTGGGTTCTGATTGACCGGAGTACTACCACTCAGCGGTGTAGGTGAGGGTGTTGTAGCGGGAGTAGGTACTGACTGTGCGCTGCTAGATGGAGTGCCTATGGGATTATTCTGAGTCCCTGTCTGCTTTTGTGGAGTATAGGGGTGGTAAGGGATACCCCCCTCTGGTTCCTCAGTGGTGTTAGGGCTCTGCTGTCTAGTACTGTTTGAACTGTCTTCAAATATATCAGAACTAGATGCTACTTTATACTTCTTTCCACTCCGTGTCCGTCCAATGTCATCTAAATCACTTTCAAACTCTTGTGACATTACTAGGTTTACTCATTCGTCTGAGACTAGATCCATTGTTCCTTTTTCATACAGCAACCTCTTAAGGGACAAGTTTAGAGATCTTAGGTACTTACCGCGATATCCTTTGAAGAAGTATCGTTCGGCGGCACTGAAGCTCTTTCTTTGGTCAACTGCAAACTCTGTGACGTAGCCTTCTAGCACACTGGTGAGCCAGAAGTCCACTGCTCTCATAATCGGGTTGTCCAGGTTCTGTATGGTCTGAGTCAACTCCGGTGTCCAGACGATGTTTCTCTTCTTCTTGAAGGTGTTGCTATCTATCAACTTGGATAACCAATCGAAAAGCTCGTTTCCGTAGGTGACAAAAAATATAGCGTGTATGTCTGAAGCGATGTGCTTCTCTAGCCAGGCCTCTGTGCTTAGTTTCGGACTTCTGTTCTCTTTCTTGGCGAACTCGGTTAAGTCTGAATCCAACCACTGGTGAAATTCTTCTCGCGTAGGATTCCAACAGAACATGGACTCCCAGTCGTTTAAACCGGCAACGGAACCATTTGTTGATTGCATGGGCAGACCCGGGTTTACTATGATTAATCAACAATACCCCAAACTCACTGGCCCTTTCGGCAACAGACCGCAAAGCGATCTGAAGTCTCACCCGAAGTGAATCTAATGGGTTGGCCAAGACTCAAGTGTCTTGGACCAGGTTCTGTTCATCCTACTTCTTTCCCCTTTTCTCCTATGCGCCACTGAGTCAACTAGCTCTGCGCATCGCACGTCCCCTTCTACTCGCAGCACTTTCACCCGAGCGATGCTCAACCTCGCACCGGCTGCTTGGATTCCTCTCACGTCGCACAACTTCCACTTACTCGCAGCTTCCCACTCCTTACCACCTCTCTGCGCACCGCGGAACACCTATCCTTTCCTCAACGCTAAGCCCTCAGCTCGCAGCATCTCGCATCGCAGCTCCTCTGCCGATGCGATATCGCTTCCCCGCGATACCTTACCACTGCGACTTTACGCTCTTAACGTTGGTTGCGCCAATGTGCGACGCTCTGCTTTCCAGGAGTCTATTATGAATGACTGGTAATTAGTGACAGATGTGAAATAATCCTTAAACAACCTACTGCAATACTTCGATCTATCCTTAATCTTTTGCAATATTATGAATGGAACAACACATACATTCGTCTACTGCTACTATCATTACATGCATAATACTAGCAACAATAAGCAAATACAATCACATCCATTCAACACATAACACGCAGGTTTAACGTGGTTCACCCCCGGGCTGGGAGCTACGTCCACCAAACTGTGCTTCTATTATATCTTTTGAGGGAAGTTGGCACAGTTTGTTGCTCTGCTCTTGCAGCGCAAAGTTTCTCCTAGATCTCTGATCTTCTCTCTATATATATCTTCCCTCTCAATTCTCTCTCTGCAAATGACTACCTACAGACTCAAAATGACTCACAGACAGCTATGTGACTGGATCGTTACAACGCAGTCTGTCTGATTGATTTCTGAATCTACAAGACTATCAACTGATCGACTATCTACTGATTGATTAGCTACCCAACCAACCCTTTACAATACAAAAATGCAAGCTTTTATAGGCAGCCCGAAGGTCGTGCCATTACAACACTGTGGGCCTGTCCCAACAGTAAACCCATACCCTAAACAGTGACAGTCGGTCCTCTCTGTCCTTGAGGTAGCCGCTTCCCGTCACACCGCAGCTCTCTGCAGTCTTCCATGCTTCCCGGTACTGACCATGGGTACTATGCACCGCTTCTCTTTCTGTCCTTCGCCTTCAATGCTTGAGCCTCGTTGCTCCTTCTTCTTTATGAGGGTCGTTGAGCCCTCCTGTCTTCCGCCGCTGCCTTCAATGCAGTGGTTGAGCTTTCTTCTCTCAGCCGCTCCGGTACCGTTGTCTTCTTGACTTTTATATCCCAAAAGTCATGGTTTCCGGCTCTGCTCTCCAGCTGGAAACGTGCTACACCGTCGTAGCTCTGCCCTGTCCTTTTTCCGCTAAACTTCTCTCTTTCCGCCAAAATTAGCAGCTTCTTCTGTAGCTGCGGGGTCCTCCTCCAACACACCTCCAACCACTTCTGATGTTCAGTTACACCTCAGTTAACCTCATCGGGGTTCATTGGAGTCATTGAAGTGCTACCACTTAATGGTTGGCTTGCTGTAACATGTGTCTGATCTCTTTCAATTGAGACTCGATCATTTATTGCACTCCGACTTCAGTTAGGGCTCAGTTGAGTCAATTAGGGTTTTGATCTGTTGTTAACTTGAGTGTTGACTATGGCTTACATTGAGTTAAGCTAGACTCACTCATTCAATTCGAATGACCTCCTTGGGAATTCAAATTGCTTTGTCATTCATGCTTGCAACATGACATTGTAATGTAATTACTCATTCTTTGTGTGAATATACAAAGCGACTACTCATTTCGTAGCCCAATTACACCATTTTCATGAGTTATTTATTATTAATCTTTGATGAGACTTGTGTTTAGTCCCTGTTGCCACCTTTCACACACCTAGGTCACGTGGTAGAAATATTCAATCCACTCGTTGTGTCCTTGGGGGCAAGTCTTGAGTCAAGGCTATCACCTTGTCCTTGACTCCTCCGTTTAGGCTCAACTCCTAACGAAGCCAAGGGGGGTAGACCATATTAAGTTACTAAGGATAATTACTTAATGTTGTGATGTTAAACTGAATGAGTTACTTAGGAGTTTGCAATTTAACTATAGATGATCAAATATGGCAAGATACAAAAGATGAACACACGAAAGCACAATGCTGAGACATAATATATATATAAAACAAGAAAATAACGAGTGCCTTAGAATGGGGTCAAAAAATAGAAACAATGTACTTGCATGTGCTTGGAGTGAGTGTTTTGCGATTGCCTCTTGGTATGTTTTAAGTTAAAATTGAAGTGTGAGTTGATTAAAATTAGGCAAAGGGGGGACTCTAGATATACCCTATAGTACTTGGAGTATGTCCAAAACTAAACCTTCACGGCTACCCGCAAGGAATATGTGGGATGAAATGGAGTCTCTAGGGCTATTGTTCATAATGCACCCGTTAGGGTGTGACAGAGATCGGCGCCCCGAGGCCACTTTTCAAAAGTTCCCGCTTCCTTTGGGTATTTTGCCACGGTGATGGTTCGATCTAGGTGTTTGATTTTCACCCGTTGGTTTGTTAATTTGGGAGAGTGCGTCCTAATTATACTAGCCACTCAAGTGATTTTGATACAACTTGACTGATCAGATGAACCATAACCAAGTGCAGAGCATACACACTGGAGTCTTGTCAATTTTAGTAAGTTTTAAACTGGGTGTTCTTGTTTAAAAGAAAAACCCTCCAGGAACCTCTTTCGATCCAAGTGGATCTCAATCGGGGAATAGAGGAGGGGTTAATTTTATAAGAGCTGAAAAACAAATGATCAAAATAAAATAGATACACAATTCTAGTTTTCTAATTAGTCCTACCACGAATCTCTTTCCCCTTTCGAGTCAATCGGGAAGTCGTGGGGTAAGTATTAAGATTAATTTGAAATATAAAGTATGGAATATGAAATTAATAATAAAATAAATTATACTACCTTGCATATTAGATCAATACTAGTTTGAAAATAAATAAGCAAAAAGCAACAAAAAGGGCACCGACGCAAATCCCCCCAGGGGGGATGGGGAATGGGCTCGAAAGAGCCTATTCAAAAATAATTTTATTAACAGCGGTTAAAATATCAGAGAATTGATATAATTCCTCTTTATCCTTATATGGATTGAAATCAAGAGATTACAAGGTGCGAAAATCAAAGGTTTTAGTCAAATGGGAGACCCCTGGGGGGATTTGAACGCTCCTGAAGACACTTCCGAACAGCAGATTCCTTTATTTTCTGTTACACCTGCTAAAAACCAGCGAGCATGTTAGAATAAAATATTCCCAAAATCACTTTAAGAGTACCTTTGGATCAGCCTACCTTAACTCAAAAAAGATGGGGTTAAAACTAGCTAAACAAGTGAAAAAGGAACCAAGGAAAGCAAGCTTTCCTTGGGATATTGACTTGCTGTTTGTGAAGCCAATGAAATATGCACTGATTTATGGATTTATATTTTATAACAGCAAATAGAAATCTAATGCATGCAAGCTACAAGTTTTCTTTAAATTTCCATGCAAAAAGGACGATTTCCCTAAAGCTAGATCTAGAATGCTTATGAAACTTTTTAACTGTAAGATCTAGACTATGGGATTTGATAAGAAAGATCTATCTTGGAATTACTTTTAAGATGATAGATCTAAGAAAAATCAAAGCTATTAACAAAGTAACCGGGTAAAAATGTTGATTTTGAGGGAGGAAGAGGAGGAGAGAAATACTGTTTTCCTTGAAGATCCACAGTGGAGCTTTCAGGTGGAATGTCAAGGGACTATGCCTTTGGAAGGTTTTGAAGAGAGTGAAGAAGAAAACTAGATCAGCATCCTCTCCAATGTAGGAACCTACAACTCAGCTGAAATCAAAGAACTTGCCAAGAAACTTGTGAGATCAGATTAGTACATACACAGAGATTCAAGATAACATGCATATAAGCTTATAGGACATGCTGAATATAGATCTCTAAACATGCATCAAAGGAAATAGATGGTCAATAAACTTATTGAAAAGCACCTTTCCTATCAAGATTATAATAAGCTTATTATCAATCTTAACAATGGATCTACAAGCAATTAGCAAAAAAATGAACACACATACAGGTTACCTCAGTAAAATAATGGCAATAATCATCCACACATGTAATGGCACAACACCGTCTAGCCTCCAAAGCTTTTCTTTATTTCAAATGAAGAATAACAATAGTACAATAGCAACAGCATCTCAATCCCAGTTCTAACTAGCTTGGAAGAGGAGGCTGTGCTTGGATATATACAAAATACAGGACATCCAGCCCAGGGGGGGCACAAATCCCAAGGAGATAGACCAAATATGCTAATGAAGAGTCCATCAATGCCTGATCTTTGTCTAACTGAGCCAGATCTAAGTCTCACTGAATGCAATTGCCAATCGAAGAGCTGATCTGACTGACACCTCAACCTGTTGACTGAATCATCCACCAAAACTCATCCGGATGAGCCAAAACGTGTTGAGGAGAGAGGGAGGGAAAAATTCCCCATAAAGGATGTTGAATATTAACTCTAGATCTGATCTGATCACCTCCTTCAGTCAAGGATTTGTCAGATCCAATCAATCTGGTTCAGATATGACTGATTTCAATCAAATCGGCTGAGAATCCAATGATCTATGATTTTGGATTTGCTCCATTATTCATCAATTTATTAATTAAAATAATCAATAAATGATTTTTGGGGCTTTCTGACTTGAGTGATGGAAAATCACTCAAAACTAGGAAATAGTGGGTCCATGGGTTTACATGGTGCTCTTAGCTTGAAAATGAGCACCTACATGACTGAAACAGATTATTTGGCCCACTTTTATTACAAAACCAATTTTTCCAATTAAACTATTAAAAAATAGCCTAAGTTTTGCAAAAATTAAATTTTAATAAAAAACACTGAAAAAACTAAAAAATTGAAAAATTGAAAAAACCTAGGGGGACTTAAACATGTTCATATGACTCGATCATGATGTCTAGCATGTTTATACATTGACACATAGACTCTAATAACCTCAATAGGCCTAAATGCGAAGCTGACCACCCCAACTTTGGAGGTATGGAGTGAAAAACTCAGAAATTATCAGTCGTTTATCCAACAACCAATAATAACCAAGGGAAAAAACACCCTGGGCTGATCGGATTGACAAATAAAGTCTAAGAGACCGAGTCTTTTATAGACACTGTAATGCTAGAACATTTATTACAATTCCCCCATGGGGTATGAACATGTGATATAGTACAACAAACACTTCCTAGAAGCAAGACTGAGGGTTCTCTAAAGTCCGATCAAGTTATCCTTATCTAGTTCACCAAGCTCACTTGATAAAAAAAAACCACTAAGTACAAATTAGGTGGTAACAGTCCCTAGATCACTGTGCAATATTAATAAATTTATTATGGGCTCAAGTATGAGGCGAATCAGAAGATTAACCTGGAGGGTTATGTTGATTCATATTGGGCAGGAAGTGCCATCGATAGGAAGAGCACTTCAGGGTGTTGCTTCAGTATGGGATCAGGTGTGATCTCTTGGTTTAGAAGGAAGCAATCCTGTGTGGCACGGAGTAGAGCTAAAGCAGAGTATGTCATAGCTTGTTCAACTACTTGTGAGGCAATATGGCTGCGGAAGCTACTGTCTGATTTTTTTGATCTCCAGATGGATGCTATTTGTATACATTGTGACAACCAAAGTTGCGTAAATTTTTCAGAGAATCCATTGTTCCATGACAAGTCAAAGTATATTGAGATCAAGTATCACTATATCAGGGATATGGTGTAGAGGGGAGTAGTGAAGCTCCAGTATGTTGCAACGGAGGAACAGATAGCTGATGTATTGGCTAGGGTGAAGTCCAAGTACTTCAAGGAGAAGCTTGGTGTTCTCCAGATTGAGGTTTCCTCCAAGGGAAAATGATGAGACCCAGAGCCATTCTGACACGGTGAGAGGATTAGCTCCTTCCATGGTCAGATGTAAAGGCTGAGCCATTCTGTCATGGTGAGAGGATTGGTTCCTTCCATGTCAAATGTGAGTGCTGAGCCATTCTGATGTGACTGTAGGATTGGTTACTACACGATCAGAAGTAAGCGCTGAATGCCATTTTTGGAATGGAGGCACCTGGTCAGTTACTAGGTAGCTCAGTTTGGAACTGGGGTCCATTCTGATATGACTGTAGGATTGGTTCCTACAATATTAGATGTGAGTGCAATCCCTTCTCACATTGGTTGTTAGATGTAAGTGCAGAGCCCTTTCGGCATGAAGGATTGGTTCCTTGCATGGTCGAATATAAGTGTTGAGCCCTTCTTAAAATTGGTTGTCAGATGTACCTGTAGAGCCTTTTGGCATGGAGGATTGGTTCCTTGCATGGCTGAGTGTAAGTGTTGAAGCCTTTCCGACATTGGTTGACGGATGTGAGTGCTGGGCCTTTCTGACAGGGTTGTGGGAGGTGTTCCCACATGGTCAGATGTGAGTGTTGGGTGTGCCTTTCTGATATGATTATAGGATTGGTTCCTACATGATCAGATGTAAGTGCTGGGTAGGCCATTCTGACTTAGGGTCAGATATAAGTACTAAAGAAGACCTACATGGAGGCTAGGCCTACAACCAACATGAAAAAGGGATGGCTCTATAGAACTTCCTGTGACGAGAAGAATCATGAGATAACACTCGTGAATATCCAGTGATGATGATCCAGCAGAGATGATCCAGATCGAGGGATGATCCAGATCTAGAGATGATGCTCCAGAGATGGTCCAGATCAAGGGATGATCCAGATCGAGTGATGATCTAGATCCAGGTGAAGATGACTTGAAGATGAAGATGACTTGAAGATGAAGGTGACTTGAATATAGAGATGACCTGAAGGTGAAGATGACAAAGTCTCAATGATGATCCAGATGATACAGAGAAGAAGACTTGTGTTGATAAATTGTGTCGAGAGAATACCTTCCTAGTTAAGAGGGAGTGTTGATGTAATTGTAACTTCGGAATGTATTCACTTGTATTTCTTATGTATTGTAACCTGATGTTTATTTCGGGATGTATTTGTAATGTACTTGAGTCATGTCATGCCCTGAGGTTCCTATCGGAAATTTCTATAATGTAAACAAGTCATGTCAATTCAAGGTGGGTAACCTTCCTATTGTCTAAGGGTTAAAGTCTCCGCAGTTTCAGGGCACTAGGGTTATTAGACTCACCTAGTGAATTTGGCCCTAGTTGGGTTTATTCAAGTTGACAATTAGTATAAATAGAGAGCTAGCCTCTCTATTTATCACACACTCACTCACACTCAGTTGTAGCACATAGTTGAGGAAGAGAAAGACACTGGGGCAAGGAAGAAATAGGTTACTACTATCGGGAGATCATCTTGTTGTTTTTGGGTTTCACTTTTGGTGCTGATTCTATCTCTGAGGAAGTTGTGGGGTTTTCTCCATTTATGGTTTTCCCGAGGAAAAACACTGTGTTCATTGTCTCTTGTGTTTGATTTTTGTGCTTGTTGTTCTCTCAGTTAAAGATCCTAATGTTATGCTAGCTTAATGTTAAAAATATAAACCTATAACCTACAACAGTTAAACACCCCCACACACATACACATGTCACATCCACTGGTCTCCCCTTACCACTAACACTCACCTCACTTATATCACTCCCCAACCAATCGAACTACCTCTAACCCCCACCCTTTTATTACATCCCCCCTACAACACCTAGACACCCCCACACACATCCACGGGTCTCCCCTTACCACTAACACTCACCTCACTTATATCACTCCCCAACCAATCGAACTACCTCTAACCCCCACCCTTTTATTACATCCCCCCTACAACACCTAGACACCCCCACACACATCCACGGGTCTCCCCTTACCACTAACACTCACCTCACTTATATCACTCCCCAACCAATCGAACTACCTCTAACCCCCACCCTTTTATTACATCCCCCCTACAACACCTAGACACCCCCACACACATCCACGGGTCTCCCCTTACCACTAACACTCACCTCACTTATATCACTCCCCAACCAATCGAACTACCTCTAACCCCCACCCTTTTATTACATCCCCCCTACAACACCTAGACACCCCCACACACATCCACGGGTCTCCCCTTACCACTAACACTCACCTCACTTATATCACTCCCCAACCAATCGAACTACCTCTAACCCCCACCCTTTTATTACATCCCCCCTACAACACCTAGACACCCCCACACACATCCACGGGTCTCCCCTTACCACTAACACTCACCTCACTTATATCACTCCCCAACCAATCGAACTACCTCTAACCCCCACCCTTTTATTACATCCCCCCTACAACACCTAGACACCCCCACACACATCCACGGGTCTCCCCTTACCACTAACACTCACCTCACTTATATCACTCCCCAACCAATCGAACTACCTCTAACCCCCACCCTTTTATTACATCCCCCCTACAACACCTAGACACCCCCACACACATCCACGGGTCTCCCCTTACCACTAACACCCCCTAACCTGTCTCTCTAACACACACACACACACACACACATCCCTATGTCTCCCCTTACCACTAGCACCCCCTAACTTATCTCTTTGACACACATACACACACATCCCTATGTCTCCTCTTATCACTATCACCCCCTAACCTATCTCTCTGACACACACGCACACACATCGCTATGTCTCCCCTTACCACTAACAACCCCTAACCTATCTCTCTCTCTCTCTCACACACACACACACACATCCCTATATCTCCCCTTACCACTAGCACCCCCCTAACCTATCTCTCTAACACACACACACATACCTATGTCTCCCCTTACAACTAGCACCCCCTAATCTATCTCTCTAACACACACATGCACATCCCTATGTCTCCCCTTACCACTAACACCCACTAACCTATCTCTCTAACACACACACACACACACACATCCCTATGTCTCCCTGTTACGAAGAAAACTTCCTATGGCTTGGGGTACCACAACAGACAGAGTAACCACATAAATCAATCCCTTCCCAATATGCAAGAGAAATAAACATCTAACACTAAGGGATCTTGAAACATACCTTATTCCAGATGGTTGATGTAGATCCCCATTGAGCTTTTCCAATCTCACTTGTCTTAGCAATTGACTCTCTCAACAATCAGCAAACAAGACAAGCATGCTATATAATTGTGTTAGACCTACTATATCATATATAATCAATAACATTTAAGCATTTAAAAGAATCCATGGATTCAATATTCATTTAAATACACATTATTAGACAGGAAAAGATATTTCTATTAATATAAATCAAAGATTACAAGAATGACAACCTCTGTCGGCATGTCTGCGAACCAGAGAAACTGAATCCTCCACCTGGGCCTCCACCACTTCAATCCTCCATCTCTTGATAGCAAGATCACAAGAAAAGGCAAGCTTGGGAAGAACACAAAGTGCTCCAAGGGACAAAGGGATGCAGACTCAAGTATGATCAAGATACGACAACAATGGACTATAGTTTTCTTGCTCTTCAATTCCTCCCCTTTCAATGTATCCAAAGCGTTCCTTATATAGTGCTTAAATGGGGTAAAGGAAGGTCGAATCCAAGTGATCTCAAGGCATATGGAAGGCCAAGAGACAAGTGACTCGGATCCACGCCAAGGAAAACTCCAAAAATCTTCGGCCTTTTGCACATATCCCGATGTACGCAGGTTTAAGGGTTATATTCGCGTATATACGTGAGAAAGGGTTAAAAAGTCGCGTATGGAAAATAAAATGTGTTTTTAGGGATGATTATGGAAACATCAAAGGTACAAAAATAGTTCATGGGGTCCAAATAGTCTGCAAAGGGATAGGGAAGGCCATAAATGTGTGATCTACCATGTGTGGTAAAATCAGCTATAACAGATTCCCCCTAATGTGTGAGGTCAGAGGGGTGATACGATGGCCGAAATACATTATAAGTCCATCCCAGAAGTGGAGTGATGAAGAACTAGGTGGAAGAACCAGCCATCGACAATATAGTACAAATATCCCTGCATATGACTACAAATACATACAGCAGTCCCAGATACAAAAGAGTACAATGGCCATGAATAGGCATGATACAAAATATGACATGTGTGGTCATCTCCACATACAATATAGATCGATCAGAATCTTCATGATGAAGATATACAACGAATCATGATCTCCATGAAAGCTGAAGATATACAATAGATCAAGATCTCCATAATGGCTGACGATATCTGACATACACTGGAATCAAGTCACGAGAGCTGAAATCTCATGAACATTGGCACGATCAAGGAGGTAGAATATCAGAAATGCCACCAATCTAGAAAGAATTCTACAAAAACTGCTACAAGTACATGTCCTACTATGTGAATAAAGGTGTCGAGGTCGAACATAGTAATCCATCATCTGATTACTGGTCATTGATGTATACCCTTAACAGACGCGAGATCGCCCACCAATAATGAAAAGGGGAATCAAGGTACTAGAGTGCAAACTAACAAGTGTGAATAAATTTTTTGAGGTCTAACACTTGAAAGAATCCATCGATCAGGGGAAATTGATGTATTCCCAAACTGTTGATGGCGAGAGAACATGCCACTAATGACTGCAAGTCTCAAGGCACTCAAAATGACTCTAGAATCCTATCCCAGATTAAATGATCTAAAATTGATGGGATGAAATCCACTGGAAGGAGGGAATTAAGGCATCCCCCATCATCCAACACGAGGTACTCAACAAAGCTGTATAATGTGGGAGGACTCGATCATAATGTGCACGAACCGGTACCGGTACTAGGAATGGCCGACATGCAAAGTCAAGAGAACTGAGGAATGGTCGACTCAAGTTTCAACTTCATTTGAACAAGATAATAAAGGAAAATGGTGACTGAATGTAGGCAACATAGACTCAATATACAAAATTGGGACATCTCTGTGACACAGGAGGCATCGAAAAAGGCTCCATAGGGACTGGAAGCTTAACCAGTCAGTGGAGATAAACTCAAATAAATGAGTACAACTCCTAAAGTCAAACTATTAACCCAACCAATGGATGTGATATACAATGCTCTGTTCGAAGGCGACACGACTCGACTGCTACCAAAGATAACATCTTTTCCTATCCGGATTTTTGTTTTTTTAATTTTTTTTTGGACTTTTTCAAATATTTTGAAAATTTTGAAAAAGAATAAAAGTTCTTTATAGTTACAAACTAGGAGGAGACGAGTGTCAAGAGGAAAAAAAACTAGTTCCAAGCAGCAGAACATACCTATGCTCAATGCAAGGAAACATGTGTAGGATAACGACACTCGGGGGAAAGTTCCCTCTCGATAAAAAATGGGGAATCAAGCTACAAAGGATATATAAAGGCTCTGCTTGGCTAGACATGATACAAGCTCAGGCTATATGGATGATAATCAAATTCAAGGAAGTTAGCGTAAGGCTCAATATGGCAAGCAAAACTCATGATAATGAAATTACAACTTGACATATACAAGGGAGTCCCAGGGAAATGGCCAGCATAAAGTTCAAGAGGAGTATGAAGCTCTTGCTCAAGGACATGGAGGGACTGAAAGGGATTCCTATACCTAAGAGAGGACTCACATCATGGGTACCAAATGCAAAAGGGAGCTAACTATGACACCCATGTATAGGAAAGCTCTACCATTCACATGGTACCACTTCTAACAATAGCATGAAGGTTTCGTGATACCATGGAATGGGTTCATACCTAAGGTTAAGATGGAATGGTCATAAGGCAATGCATAAGTGCCATTGGATGTGAGATCCTAACCTATATGCCATTTCAGACATAATACCTGTGATAGGCATGAACGGGTCAAAACCTCATATGTACAAAAACCGGATCCTACATGACAATAATATTAGTCCAAAACAACCCAAAATAGTCAATAAAGAATCCAAACTATAGGATATAGGGAGGAATGATCATGACAACTGAACCTGAAGGAAACAACGCGATGAATGATGGGACATAAAAAAGGAAAGTAAGGTGTAGACCCAACATTCACGCATCCACTACCACCCTCGTGACGGTGACCACCGGTGTAAAGACCGAGAGAAGGGAGTCAACATTCTCCACAAATGGAGTAGAGGGAAGAATGTGACCACTCCCAAATATATGAGCAGGGTAAGGGGTTGTGATGCCCCCAAGTCTGACACTAGGGTCCACACTAGGACCAAGGATGGGTGATAGGCTACTAGGCATGCCAAAAATAAAAGGACCCAAACTCAAGAGAGCATAAATATACTCAAGTAACCGTGATTCCAAAGGCCAACTAATGCACAAAGAGCACACTCCTAAGAAAATCTATATCCAAAATACAAACAAACCAAGGGGAGGATATGTGAGCTCCCGAATGTAGCAGGTATGTCTCACCTAGGAGAGGCTCGAAACTCCCATACATTACAAGAAGAGGTATGTAACCAATTATAGTGGCCCTCAGCTTCAACACATAAAGTGGCTGTGATGTCCGACCTATACCTGGCCAAGACACTCACAGAATAACTTCTGCAAGTACCCCCTGTGATACCTAGGTAAGGAAACTAAGGTCACCTCAATATAACCAATGCTCAGGCAGACAGTCGCAGGTGGAATCGATCGTATGGGAAGGGTAGCAAAGCCCGGAACTCTCGAAAGAGCCCCCAAATATGAATACAATTCTGGAAATATCTTTGGTGCTCACAGAAAGTGACCAGGGGTCATCCCAATTACAATCATGTGCACTGCCTTGTGCTTAAATCCTGTGTAAGAGGAGTGTCTTGAGAAACACTAATTATACCAAGGATTTCACTATCTCACCTAGACAGACACCTACTTGTTGTTGTTTAGTAGTCTTGGAGAATTAACTCACAATGAACTATTCCAAGACTCTAAAACCTAATCTTATTGATGCACCCTATAAAAGAAAAGAGTGTAATTCATTTTATTATGCATTGATTTTAATTGGTCGTAATTACTCAAAGGGAAATGATCGTGCAACTAATGAAGTTATGACTCAGTAGTGAAGTAAATATGCACACCATAACAAACAATGCTAAGTGAAATCTTTGTCAAATGAAAAATAGGGTATGCCACTACAGGAGATGCATAAATATATATATTTTTTTCTGAATGCCAATGCAACGTCATTTTACCATATGAACCTTTTTAACCCTTTCTCGCGTATATACGCAGATATAACCCTTAAACCCACGTATATTGGGATGTGTGCAATAGGCCAAAGATTTTTGGAGTTTTCCTTGATGTGGATCTGAGTCACTTGTCTCTTGGCCTTCCATATGCCTTGAGATCGCTCAGATTCGCATCAAGGAAAACTCCAAAAATATTTGGCCTTTTGCACACATCCCGATGTACGTGGGTTTAAGGGTTATATCCGCGTATATACATGAGAAAGGGTTAAAAAGTCGTGTATGGCAAATAACATGTGTTTTTAGGGATGATCATGGAAACATCAAAGGTACAAAAATATTCCATGGGGTCCAAAGAGTCTGCAGAGGGACAAGGAAGGCCATAAATGTGTGATCTACCATGTGTGGTAAAATCAGCTGTAAAACTCCCCATACCAATAAAATCCCCTAACCTATCTCTCTCTCACACACACACGCACCCCTATGTCTCCCCTTACCACTAACAGCCCCTAACCTATCTCTTTCACACACACACATCCCTCGATTTTTAAAACAATATAGTTGGTTGAAGAGAGGGGGGGTGTTAAGGCCCAAAGACTAAGGGAGAGCTTGTTAATTCCCCCTAAACATTGAATGATCCCTTAGCCATGCAACTACCTTCTTAAATGCTCCTAAACACTATTCGAGTAAAACGTGGACTCATTTTATGTCATCAAAACCCGCACCCATTTTTGTTAACAATAACGCGTGTGCATTTTGTCTTAGTATAAACAAAAACAGTCCCTCTCCGAGAAACACTCTATCATATTTCACGCAGGTTTCACAGTTTGCACGCAATTTCAGGTTGCAAAAAGTGCGTTCATTCTCTTCTTCACCATATTATCACACAAAATTTTGTTTTTGACATCAAGCATCTCCATCACAAGTGTCTAAGTATTGCTTGGAGCATGGTATACATTGAGGAGAAAGAAATAAAGAATTAATTGAGCAAGAAAGAAACCAAGCTTGGGGAATCTACCATTAAGGACCAACAAAGAGCATCTCCACCATTGTTTTTCTTACAATTGAGGTACATGCAAAGGCAACATTAACTTGGTCATTGTGGTGGAGCATGTAGACACAACTGAGCAAGAAAGAAACCAAGCTTGGGGAATTTCCCATTGAGGAGCACCATAGAGCATCTCCACCATTGTTTTTCTTGCAATTGAGGAGCTAGCGAAGGGAACATTAACTTGGTCATTGTGGTGGAGTATGTAGACACAATTGAGCAAGAAAGAAACCAAGCTTGGGGAATTTCCCATTTAGGAGCACCATAGAGCATCTCCACCATTAAATTTCTTGAAATTGAGGAGCTTGTTGGGTGTTATATTGTCTTAATTAATTCATCAAACTCTAGAAATTCAATTACTAAGGTAATTAGGCTGGGACAAGTTTACTAGATTAGAGCAGTATCGAGCTATACTACTCTACTCTATCAACCATAAACTATGTATTTTATAAATAACACTATTCTAAGAAAGTAAACTACTCCTTTACAATGTACTAATTATTTATTAATTAACTATTATACTTCTTTATCTGTGAGTTAGAAAGGTTTAGAATAGATTTAGAACTCTTATAAAATATTATGTTATTTGATACAATATTAAGATTATTTAATTAATCTAAGAAACCCAATAACTAAACTATACAGGTGGTTTGACAAATATACAATGATTGATCCAATTTATCTAGCTCCACTCTCCTTGATTGTTCTGAGGATATGCATTCATGGTTATCGGTACTAGAGAAGGAGGTGTATCAAAATGGATTTCGAAAGAAATAAAGAAACTGAATGGGATTAGATCTACTTTAACCTCTACAAATAAATGTAAACTAAGTAGTGTCCAATTACAGGTGATAGTAAACATTGTGATTTATTCCATAAGCAAATGACTTTAATGGGAAAATATATTATGAATAACTAATCTATTAATTAAGAAACAAAACTCTTTTAGCAATTACTTGAAAGTTAAAGGTATACTAATCTTATATGAAACACGTGTGAGGAAGATATGACTTAGAAACAAGTAGAAAACTTAATAAAGAAAACTTCTCTAAATCCTATTCTACGAATATTTTCAGTAACCACTCAATGAAAGAAACAAATCCTATGCTACGATCAATTTACAAAGTATTGGTGTGCTTCTATAGAAATTAACATGTCTAACCCTAAACACAAAGATAAATTAAACTAAACTAGAGATATAATTACCAAACATTACAACAATAATGAATGAAGAAATTGGAAACAAAAGAGAGAGAACAAAACATACTAAGGTAAAAGGAGGTGAAAGATAGATATGGAACTTGAAAGATACTTTAAATGATCTATACTAAGGCCATAATTATAGATATAACCATTGTCTAATTACAAAACAGAACATAATTCAAAAGCCAAAGAAACAGAACTTTAAACAAGTTTAAAACAGAATGGGAAATATTAAAGGATGGACGAAGGGATGAATGAGAGTTTGAACGGACGGTCCGAATGACAATCTATATGAGGAAAACAATGGAAATTAGGAAATAAATGTCCTAGATGATCTAAATATCAGCTGCTTTCGTTCATATGAGAATAGGATGCATAAAGGACAGTAATTGAACCTAGTTAATAATTGAAATAACAAAGAGATTACCGGTACTAGTTTATGGTTGTAAAGAGAGTATTCCCTATTATGAAATGAAACAAACTTGAATATAACTGAAACTAATCTATAGTTAAAAAAGAATTGACATAACTAATTCTAACTACAAACTAAACCTAAGATACTAAATTAACTAAATTCTATCTGCAAATATAACATTTGATATTAAGCTGAGAGGGAAACTGGAAATAAACTATGCGCGTGGCTGGTTACTTTGATTCAAGAAATAGAAATTATACTAACAGCACAACATTACTCATAAGAAAACATATGCTGCAGGAAACAAGGAAATGAACAATATCAACTGATAGGAAACCAATTTGCATAAATAAAACATAAATAGAAACTACTTATCTACGAGAAAGGAGATAACAAGAACACACATAGGAATGGAGACCACTGGTTGTTGAGGGGGCCTCTCAGCAATCAGGGTGGCATTTCAATCAATCAGTCACAAGAACAAGAACATGTATACGCAGTGAAAATAGAACTTACATTAACATTTAGAACATATTTTTTACAGAGTTTCTTCTCTAATGTCGACTGGCATATTTACAAACTAGCTAACTAACTGTGCTCTCACTTGGAGGTGACTATATATAATGTTTACAAGGATGAGGGGGTCGACCCTTTCAGTGGTCAATCGCTCCTAAAATATTCGACCTTTATGGAAAACAAACAACCATATGATAATTCACAGTCCTCTTCCTGCTCTCTCGCACATCGGTTCTCCTCACATGTACTGCGGCGCATAGATTCTCATTGACGTGGACTTGGATTGTGGTTTTGAATGGAGAAAGTAGGACGGAGATCCTTCTTAGAGAAAGGACCATCATAACATCAAACACGTGGAAAATAGAATATCTGAAGACCATTTTGCGCTTTAGTCACTTGGGAATATGCCGATTAATAGTGCGCAGGCTGATCGAGAGGCTGAATGGAAAACTAGATATTCTCTATGCATATCTAGCATGAATACTTGTCCAATGTTGGCTCATTTAAATACTATGATATGAAAAACAAATTCATATATCATACATATTTACAAATATAACAGAATTGCTTAGTATCACAAAATAATAAAAATAAACCAAGACTTGCATAAATTCCAAATGCGTTCGTACTTGGGGTTGAATGATAAGATGTATGAAAAGAAATATGTCAAAAAGGTGACGAAATAGATTCCAAAAGAGTAAATTACAAGCCGATAATAGTGACAAAACTGGGATCAACCAAGCTAGAAAAGGAAACATTAACTTGGTCATTGTGGTGGAGTATGTAGACACAATTGAGCAAGAAAGAAACCAAGCTTGGGGAATTTCCCATTGAGGAGCACCATAGATAATCTCTACCATTGCTTTTCTTGCAATTGAGGATCTAGCAAAGGCAACATTCTTCCCAATCTTCCCCCTAACTTGAGTATTTAGACACAATTGAGCAAGAAAGAAACCAGGCTTGGGGAGTCTCCCATTTGAAGAGTACCATTGAGGAGCTAGCAAAGGAAACCTTCCTCCCAATATTCCCCTTAATTTGAGTATTTAGACACAATTGAGCAAGAAATAAACCAAGCTTGGGTAATCTCCCATTAAGGAGCACCATATATCATTGATCATTGTGGTGATGGGAAACTCATGCAATCGAGCAAGAAAATCAGCAACGAAGAGGATAGAGACGTTGAATGCAAAACATATGCTTAAAGAAGACAATGTTGTTTAGAACACCCAGGGGGATTTCCAATTGCCACTGTCTGACTGATAGGAAGACACGAAAGGACATGAATCTCATGTTCAAATGTCAGACTGACTGGGTGATATGGTACATGGTGCAGTTCCAGCCTCCCTACCTCCATTAGCAACTTCATGTAACTCCAAAATGTATACAGATTGATTAAAGTCTCATTGGTTCGCTTGAAGGTACGCTATCTAAACGCAATATTGCATATAAATCTCAACAAATACTTGTCAACTATTTTGATTCTAAATGTGATGGAGATAAATGTAGATTATTTATATCATTGTTAAAATTTAGGTCTATGACTATTGTTAGGAAAAACTTAAGGATAAAGATGATAAACAATTCTGAACCAAGTTCTCATGTTTTCAAAAGTTTAGTAGATGCATTTAGTACTATTGGAAAGAAATCATGTTCAAAGGAATGCAATGTAACTCGTCGTGTGTTGTCACAATCAATCATGAACAAAAGCACCAAATCTATTCGACTTCTTAAGCCTACATCCAAACTTGTAGGATTGGACATCAAAGCACTCTGTAGGTATTGTTCTAAAAGAGAACATCTTGACTCTGGTCAAATATATGCCTGGTCCTTCATTGGCAAGTTGCCATGCTCCGATATGAAGCTGATTGATGTGGTAAAGGGACTGGTGCAAGAGCTTTGGCGTGGAAATACTAGACCTTCATCGAACCAAAAAGATGTACTAAAATTGAGAATGGGTTCTATTTTGAGACCAAACACGGAAAAGGGGAACATGATGGAGAGGGTGCATGCATCAAGACTGCATTACAAAGGAAATAGATGAAATTCACAACTATTTCGCTCATCCGATATGCAAATACCATTGTTGCATGGTGTTCTTCAGTGATGGGGTAGGGACCTATAAGGAAAGAAGACCAATCATCTCAAAAAGCACATGTACGTAGATATTTTTGGGAGGTGGTCGATGTAGATCGATCAGACCTATATGAGTGCAAGACCATCCAAGGAACTCATGCATTCCATTCAGTTAGAATGTCAGACAATGATATAGTTGAAATGTGGACAATGAAACTCTCTTTTTTTGTTATCCATGTAGCAGTGGTGAATGGGACAAATGTGAATCCACAGGTTGAGTTGACAGCTAGGATAATGTATCACTCCCCATTGGTTGATAAATAACTGCAGAATTATCCCATTTGGAGGAGGGCTAGTCGAGTACTTCACATGACTATGACCACATTTCAGATCTCATACAACCAGGTTCGACTATTATGTTGATAACTTCGAAATGTTTGACAACTAGTTGTGTTTAGTTAGCTGACTCCTAGGTCTACACTTTATTTTATGCAGGGCACATATCCACAGTGGTTTCTCTGAGAGGCAATGAATGTCACACTGACTATTGGCTGACACATTGCTTATATGGGAAGCAGACCCTCATTGTCTCATTAAGCAACTCCGAGGGAAATAATTTTCCAATTGGCTCGATGGTTATCAAAGGAGAATATTTGACACAGGTTTCCCATGAACGAAAGAAAAAAGGTTATGTATTTGAAGATTATAGACCAGGTCAAATTGTATACCATTATACAAACTTAGTTATTGGCACAAACCTCCAGCTGCAAATAATGCCAAGAAAGAACTCATCAAAGTCATGATACTTGTTTCCTTACTCCGAACACGAGAGGCTAAAGGATACCGTTGCTATTAGAGTTGATCTCGATGGTCTAGTCGAATGACCATAGGTTGGTAGTCAGGTATGTGGTAGTCAGATATTTTGGTTTCATGGTCTCATTGATTATTTATAGCTTGATAGATTGAGTGCTTGATAGATTGATAAATTCAATAAACTTCTACAACTTGATAAATTGCACTTGAGCTTCATCATGGATTTGTTGTATTATATTGATACTTACATGACTCATATCGTATATCCCAAGACCATTATCTACCACTCTATTTGGGATATTTCTATTGAATTTGCCTTGAATCTCGAAGTTGATCCTATAAGGACATCTCCTTGAATCCGATAATTTGTTTCTCCATGGGAGCTGTGTAGTTAAGGAGTGGTAATCCTATCCTAATAACCATTTCCCATCCTAGCTTACAAACCCTATAGCCAATCCTAGTAACTCTAGTTTGCACCGTAAACCATAGTTTTCTCAGTAAGGGAATGTCAAATTTTTTCACATAGGGGTCATCTTTTCATATTCCTCAAATGTGAATGTGTGGCTAGCATTCCCACATGGAACCTGACTAAACAAACTTGCATGACCCATCGAAACCTCGTTTTGATGCACGATTTCCAATCTATGCCCTAGGTAGGGATTCAATAGGTGTTCCTGAAAGCCTATAGGAGTTGGATTCAACGTGCCATAGAATGATGGTAGTGGATCGAATCGATGAACTCACAAATCCTTTGGATTCAGGACATCAAGATAGTGCTAGGGGTGGCTCTCTACTTTGGGTCCATGGACAACGGATCATGTTTTACGTCAATTTTGGAAACTACGGTTTTTCTCTGGAAGGGAATGTCAAATTTTTGCACATAGGGGTCAGTTTCATATTCCTCGACTGTGAACATGTGTCTAGCATTCCCACATGTAACATGCCTAAACACACTTGCATGACCCACCGAAACCTTGTTTTGATGCACGGTTTCCATTCTATGCCTCATTAGGGATTCAACAGGTGTCCCTGAAAGCCTGTAGGAGGTGGATTTCAACATGCCATAAAATGATGGTCATGGCTCATATCGACGAATCGTCATCTTCGTTGCATTCAGGACATCAAGATAGTGCTAGGGGTGGCCCTCTACTCTGGGTCCATGGAAAAGGGATCATGTTTTAGGTCAATTTTGGAAACTAGGGTTTTTCTTAGTAAGGGAATGCAAAGTTTTGCGCATATGGGTCAACTTTGCATATTCCTTGATCTCGAATGTGTGTCTAGAGTTCCCACATGGAATTTTCCTAAACATGCTTGCATGACCCACTAGAACCTCATTTTCATGCACTGTTTCCATTCTATGCCCTGGGTAGGGATTCAATTGGTGCCCATGAAAATCCTATAGGAGGTGGGATTCAACGTGCCACAGAATGATGGTCATGGATCGAATCGATGAATTGTCAACTCCATTAGATTTAGGACATCGGGATAGTGCTAGGGGTGGCCCTCTAATCTGGTTCCATGGATAAGGGATCATGTTTTAGGTCAATTTTGGAAACTAGGGTTTTGCTCAGTGATGGAATGCAAAATTTTTGCACATAGGGTCAACTTTGAAAATTCCTCGACCGTGAATATGTGGCTAGTGTTCCCACATGGAACATTCCTAAACACATTTTCATGACCCATCGAAATCCTTTTTTGATGCACGGTTTCCATTCTATGGCCCAGGTAGGGATTCAACAAGTGTCCCTGAAAGCTTGTAGGAGGTGGGATTCAACGTGCCATAGAATGATGACCATTGCTCGGACGACACACCGTCAAATCCATTGGATTCAGGAAATTGGGATAGTGCTAGGGGTGGCCCTCTAATCTGGTTCCATGGACAAGCGATCATTTTTAAGGTCAATTTTGGAAACTAGGGTTTTGCTCAGTAAGGGAATGCGACGTTTTTGCACATAGGGGTCAACTTTGCAAATTCCTCGACCGTGAACATGTGTCTAGAGTTCCCACATGGAACATGCCTAGAAATTCTTGCATGACCCATTGGAATCCCTTTTTTATGCATGGTTTCCATTCTATGGCCTGGGTAGGGATTCAATAGGTGTCCCTGAAAGCTTGTAGGAGGTGGGCTTCAACGTGCCATCAAATGATAATTGTTGCTCGGATTGGAGAAAAACTGACCTTGTTGGATTCAGGACATTAGGATAGTGCTAGGGGTGGCCCTCTAATCTAGGTCCATAGGCAAGGGATCATTTTTTAGGCCAATTTTTGAAACTAGGGTTTTGCTCGGTAAGGGAATGCAAAATTTTTTCATATAGGGGTCAGCTTTGCAAATTCCTCAATCTTGAATGTGTGGCTAGAGTTCCCACATGGGACATGTCTTAACATGCTTGCATGATCCACCGGAAGCCCGTTTTGATGCATGGTTTCCATTCTATGGCCTGGGTATGGATTCAATAGGTGTCCCTTAAAGCCTGTAGGAGGTCGGCTTCAACATGACATAGAATGATGATCGTTGCTCAGATCGACAAACCGTCGACTCCGTTGGATTCAGGACATCGGTATAGTTCTAAGGCTATAATTTGGATCCATGGACAAGGGATCATTTTTAGGTCAATTTTGGAAACTAGAGTTTTTCTCAGTAAGGGAATGCAAAATTTTTGCACATAGGGGTCAGATTTGCAAATTCCTTGACCGTGAATGTGTGGCTAGTGTTCCCACATGGAACATGCCTAAACACACTTTCATGATCCACCGAAAGCCCATTTTGATGCACGATTTTCATTCTATGGCCTGGGTAGGGATTCAATAGCTGTCCTTGAAATCCTGTAGGAGGTGGGCTTCAACGTGCCATAGAATGATTACCATTGCTTGGATCGACAAACCATCAAATCTGTTGGATTCAAGACATCAAGATAGTGTTGGAGGTGTCCCTCTAATCTAGTTCCATGGATAAGGGATTATGTTTTAGGTCAATTTTGGAAACTAGGGTTTTGCTGAGTAAGTGAATGCAAAAAATTTGCACATAGGGGTCAAATTTGCAAATTCCTCGATGGTGAACGTGTGGCTAGAGTTCCCACATGGAACCTACCTAAAAACGCTTCCATGACCCACCAAAAGCCCATTTTGATGCACAATTTTCATTCTATGACCCGAGTAGGGATTCAATAGGTGTCCCTAAAAGCCTATAGGAGGTAGGCTTCAACATGCCATAGAATGATGATCGTTGCTCGGATCGACGAACCATTGACTCCATTGGATTCAAGACATCAGGATAGTGCTAAGGGTGTCCCTCTACTCTGGGTCCATGGAAAAGGGATCCTATTTTAGGTCAATTTTGGAAACTAGGGTTTTGATGAGTAAGAGAATGTGAAATTTTTGCACATAGAGGTCAGCTTGAAGGTGAGTGTAGATATTCCCTTCTTGAAAAAATACTTGTTGCAAACTATTATTCCATGTGTAGATGTTGAAAATTCTATTACCTATTGTGAGGTGTTGAACTTGACTTATTTCCCATCATTATCAAGCAAGAAATATTCTTTGTTTGTGTTTTAATCAAGGAGAAAGGAGTTGTCAATCTCTATGTGGAGGTGAATTGATCTTAGGATCTCATATCATTCATGAGACTGGAAATTCAAAAGAAGGTTGTTTCCATATTAAATTAGCCTAGTCATCCAAGAGATGTGAGCATTTGTACAATGAAATGCAAGAGGAGATAATGCCATTACATCAGTAACCATGTAATGGAACATGTTTATGTTTAGAAACAAGTGGCCAACCTATTATGCCATTATTACAAAATATATATCTTCACACTACGAATGTTTCGAATAATACTCCATAAACATAAATTTATAAAACAAGATTCAGAATAGTACTTCTCCAATAAATTAAAACTATAATAAAATCACATATAATGTTCATCTCTTTCAAATTTGTTCCTCAAGGCCATTCATCAAATTCCATGTACATTATGTTATCACATATGTAGTAGCCAGGCTACCATATTCTATTTTTCAGATACAGTACATTTTCAGCTAGGTCTCTTACATATGAAATGCTGAGATGAGCAGTTTTGACGGATCATTATTTTTTTAGTGGACTATTATACTCTCCCATGTCAGGACCGAGTCTCAGGACACTCAGATTTGAGGACTGATGTAGCCATTTAGTCATTTGCAGATCAGTTAGTGATGCCCAGATTGGTGTTATTGTTTTCTCATTGGAGAGATGATGGTTTAGATGGATTATTTGCATGGTTATGACTTAACATTTATTATATTGTGTTATGTTTATCATTTCTCTTATACTCATCTTTGTGACATATACTAGCGTTTAGTGTCATGATCTGGTGGTCATAAATATATAGACTTGGATGTATTTGTATTATGTATTGATGTCCCTACTTAGACTTGGAAGTTCCTCATCTATACTCATTGGTTTTACACTCCCTAGGGAGAATAGACATAGTCATTCCCACCATACTCTAGCTTACTAGTGTTGGCTTCATTTTTCATTGTCTCCACCAATTCATTTCCTTCCAGTTTTGTTTTAACCCGACTTACTACTTGACTTGTGGCATGGAGGACCTTTCCCCACTAGAACCTTTGTTGGACAAACCTCCTTGTTTATATTGTGTCTCGGCTCTGAGTTGGTGACAGAACTTGCCTTTGGTGATTTGGATTGTATGCCTAAATCATTCTGGTCGGTTGTCTCAATGTTTGGCACTGTGTAGAACTCCCCCTGGTCACTTGAGATGTTGTTGGATAAAATTGAAAGCTCGTGTACTACTTGTATTGGAAATGTTTATATATGCGCCCATGGAAATTGTAAATTCTAAAATTTGTTTCTTAACATATGTGAGCAAAGGGAAAGAGCAATTAAATGCTAAAATACCCCATGAAGGGTATAAGAAAAGGTCCCAAAAGCAATGGTTAAATATATGTTATATCCAAATATTGCTGACCTTATAGATTTGAATATGTCCTGGATGAAAGCTGCAGTTAGCTGTGCTTTTAAGCACTGGTGAAGTCCCAACAGGTCATATAGGCCAAAAAGGCCATGGAAATAAAATTTATGGTCCTAATGAACCTGGATCAAACTTGATGTAGACATGATGCCTAAGTTGAATAAGCACTCTCTAAACAACTCCACCATTTATGAGGCACTACCATTCCCTGTGTTGTTGTTTGTCTGACATGTGGTTATAGTGAGTATTCCCTTTCCATATCCAAAGTGTCATGATGTTAAGTTGGTATTCATCCTTTTCCCTATCCTTTTCAATTTCATCCTTCACCCTTCACTAGCAAATTGACTACAACTATGAAGTGAGTATAGTCCTGAAAGTATAGTCTGAGTAATAATAAATAAAACCCTATATATGTATTTGGTTGATGTACCACCAGTAAGGTAACTGTTACTTGTTATGATTGTTACTTAAATGATTTGTAGAGCATGTCTTAGCCTTGTAACACTTTCAACAGATGGATGATAGGCTGAGTTATATTATTAGTATCTGGTCATTTACATGTGATTATATTGTCTATTGGATATTGTTGATGATCAGGAAGAGACCTAGAAAGGGTATGACTATGCACCCTATATGGATTTAGACTCTCTGAGTCTATTGAGATAGCTTATTTTCAGTTCCAGGCACTTGCAGATATGATCAGGCTCATTTTACCCTTTTGGTGCAGTTTTACTTCATAGGATGATGTGACTGAGCAGGGAGATGTTTTATGGGATCTCCTAGGGTGTTGTATGGGGAATAGGAGGTGCAACCACTTGATTGTACCATAGCACCCACATCCCAGAGATCCCGGTCGACTAAGTTTGACAACGCAGGCACCCTAGGAGGCTTTTTTGGTAGGTTCACATTTCTCGAGGAAGATTAAAAAATGATTAAATGGTCGTTGAAGAAATTGATTTGGGATACTGAGGCAAGGAAATGACATGGGATGAGTCATGATGATGAGTGTGATGTCCTCCTTGCCTTCTCCAGTAGTTGCAACACCCGATTGGGCCCACACCTATTTTTGGGGAATTTTTAGATTATTTTCTGGGGCTTTTGGGAGGCTCATGATTTCCTCAAGGAGGCACAAAGTCAAAAATTAAAATATTATTTTATTTTATTATTCCATGGGGACACATATAGGGAGTTAGTTAACACTCCATGGACCCACCATGTGCTTCATTTATTTCTTGTTGAGTGGGGTACCCTCTTTATGGGTGATTTAGTCCACTTTGGTACTTTGTGGTTATATTGATCCATGTATTGTATGTTGAGCTCATCTCAACCATTGATTAGAACATTTATATATTTTAATCTTAGCCACTCGTTTTGAAAGTGGTTAGGATTTTGGTTCTCTCATTCCTATTTAAAGGAGAGAGCTTCTCATTTGTAAGGGGTCTTTGGCTCTTGGATCTAATTAATAGAAAAACTTTCTTGTGGATATTTTTTGGATCTCCTTTGCATATAGTGTTCTTAGATGGTGATTAGAAAGTCTTTTGCTTCCTAGCATTCAGGAAATTTGTGCGAGATCTATATTTTTTGGGGGGATCATTGTCTTGTCTACAGGAGGGCGACTTCATCTTGGGCGTTTTTGCAGGGGGGGCTCAACTCGCTTGGATTGGCTTCGTCTTGTATCAGGGGGTTTTCATTAGTTTCTATGATCTATGATTACATCTTGTTACTTTTCTGTAGATCTAGCTTTTCTTTTGTCATACAAAAAATCTGATATTGTTGACATTTGCTTAGCAAGAGAGAGGGCGCATTGGTCACTTGGAGCAAAATGTTGGGCTTAGAAATCACACAGGTCTTCTCAAATTGATCAAGATAGCGGGGATCATCACCTTAGGCATATACAAGTATTTCCAGGTAAGATCTACATTTTATTTCCTTTCTTCCGGATCTCAACCCATTGACACATGCTTTTCTTCATTTTTCTGAAAAATCCATAAATAATGAAAAAACAAAAATACCAAAAAATAAATTGTTCGATCTCTCAACAAACCACTACTGGGTTTTGTTGATCGGACCTCCCTCTCACCAATTCACCCCTAATGCTGAGCTAATTCTTCTTGGTTTTCCCTAGATCTGAGAAACTGTCTTCTCAAACCTTAACGCCCCTCATTGATTTTTTGACTTTTTTCAAGATCTGATTTTTTTGGAAAAATAACAACTTGGGTTTGTAGATTGGGTCCTCCTCACTCCAAATCACCTCCAACATTGAGATAGAGGCTAACAGGTGGCCTTAGATCTAAGAAACTGTCTTCCGAGATCCTAGCACTTCTCATCATTTTCTGAGTTTTTCCCAGATCTAATTTTTTCAGCATTTTTCCAAGTTGGGTTTGTAGATTAGGTCATCCCCATCCCTTTTCCCCTCCAACACTGAGCTGATGGTCTCCATATTTTCCTAGATCTGAGGATTTGCCTCTCCAAACCCTAGCGCTAGCCATCTTACTGCTTGTTTCCCTTGTAGACTGAATTTTCAGCCAAATATTTTCCTGGATCCATAGATCAGGGCATTTCCCAGGTGGGTTCACTTCAACGTTGGGCAGACATTGACTCCATTACCCTAGGTCCAATAGGCACTAATCTCCAACCTTAGCCCTAGCCCCTCTTTGGCCTGTTTTCCTTGCAATCTGATCTTTCCTTAATGACTTGGGATCTCTGATATTGTCATATCTATCATCGATTCTATCCATCAGCACTAGATAGCCCCAACACTATCCTTTCCCTCCTTGCATTGGTCACATTTCCCAGGGCAGCAGATATCCTCATCAGTTTCTAGAACCTCAACCCTAGATCTAATATTTACCCCCTTAGGTCACCTCTGTTCCACTTTGGATCAACCCTCATTTGTCCAGAACCCTTGTCTAAAGTCTTGGAACATTTAAGTGACACCTTCCATAGATCTAAGGTCTCCAATTACTTTACACCTGGCGTACCTCAAGTCTATTTGATCTGATATGGTGTTTAGGTTTGATCTTTCCCATCGGGAGTAGATTTGGGTCTCCCCTTTGTTGTCTTGGGCTAAGACACATAAAGTGAAGGCTTCCTTGATTGGCATGACAACCATCCATTTGGGGGTCTAGGAATTCTTGGTTCCACCTCCTTAGTTGCTTGTCCCTCTACCATCCATCTTGGATCCACCTCACATAGGAAACTACAAGGTTGGTCATAACACATTAACAAAATGATAAAATAATGTGCAGGACATAATCATAACCATTATTTTGAATCAACCTTATACTCATATACTTTTAGGTTTCATGTGCATCCCATATATTCATTAGATGAAAGACATCATGCCAAAAACCAATTTCATTTATGCAAACCACACAAGTGCATCACTTAGGTGTGTCAACTTTGTGCATCCTTTAAAAGTTTGTTAGGTTGTTATGTGGGTAAGGTGCTTTTGAATTCCACTTAGTTGGGTTGCTTAGCTTTGTTGGGTGCCTATGTGTGTTAGTTATGTTCCATATTTGTGAATACAATTTAACATTGTATATGCAATTGGATCGTGGTAAAAAACAATTGAAATGTACATTTTTGTCATTACGTAATATTGTAATTGTGCATTGTTCTCAAATTTATAACTGATATCTCCATGCAATCATAAAATCTATCAAAAATTGGGAACATTACACGTACAAACCTTCTTGGCCACTCATGTATAATCGCACTTAAAAGACTGAACCATTAAGATCTCAAGAGCCTTGATATGAAATATTTTTTATATCATGAAATTTATAATACAAAAATAGAAGGCCCTTATATGGTCTGTCAATGTACATGTATCAAAAACATCTTTGATGTACATGCAAACAAAAGTACATTTGTCCTATACCACGCACCTATACTCTAACTTCCTCTTGTATAGAAAAAATACATATTTGTCCTGGACTAACACATCAAAACTCTAAGTTTCTCTTGTTTTTTCCTGACCCTGATGCTTGTTTCCTATGTCCACAACCTGTCCACAACCACTGTGCATCTCTGGCAACTGCAAATCAATGATAATATTTCTTGATCAGGTAACTGAACTAGTACTATCCAGTAATAACAAAGTTTGAAAATTTAAAATACAGCTCAATTATACATAAAACAAACACTCGCTGCATCCATTCGAGGTGTAGATTCCTCTGGTGTCCTCCTCCTTGCAGAGAGTCTCTCTGTAATACTTCTCTGCAAATAAAAAAAAATATGTCATATATCTCAACAATTATCAACATGTACATGAATGAGAAAGTACTGATCAATTATGTAAAAAATGAACATCTCACCGAAAAAAATTGTTCCTGGGAACGAGACTGGGTTTCTTCATTAGCAAGAGGAGCCTAAGTTGAACATCAACCTCAATTGCGTGCACTAATGGACCAGGGTGTGGCTACATTCACCAAATGATAAAATAGTTAGACATCGTGCATGTCCATAAACAATACAAATGAACTGTACAATTAAAAATATTCAAGTAGATGTACCTCTGTGTGAATTATCCCTATTGTAGATGCAACATTTATTGTAGCATCAACAACCCCACTAAGGTCTGGCACGGATGACTCTACATCCTGATGCTGTAAACATGCGAAAATAACACTAAGAAAAACTAGTTGTGAAGTGAATTCAAAGCTAACCAGCAACTGCCATTGGAAGTGTGTACATTACCGTGGGATGAGTAGGTTGATTGTCATGGACACCCACTCTTTTCAAGGAAGAGGGTCGTCTAGTGTAAATAACTCACTTATCTACGTTTGGACTATGGGGAGATCCAAACCAAAGAGGCAGTGCAGGGATTTGTGATGATGTCTGCAGTCATAAAGTGTTACCATAGTTAGACATGGAATTGAATGGATGGAATAATATGTACTAAAAGGCTAACATGTTGTAATATACTTACCCCTTCCTAGGACATATCTCCCCCGTGGTAAGGACCGCTTCCAAAAATTTATTGCCCCTCTTCAGATCTAGAAAGCATTTGCAAGTTTAAAAATTATAAATATTAGCAATCTATAAAGGAGTCTACAGTAAGAAATTTAAATAATTCGAACAAGATTCAGTCATTAACCATGTACTTACATTCTTCAAGTAATCATAAATTCCACCTAGGATTATTTCGCTGAGATCAATGTCTCCAGCATCTGGTTCTAAATGGGGTTCCTGCAACTTCAAAAATGGTAAATATTAGACAATTTAACAAATTAATCAAGACTAACACATGCATTAACAAAATGATATGTATTAACAAAATGACACATGTTTAAATATTACCTCAATGTTGGTTGTTTGGGCCTCGGATACAACCACACCGGGTGCACTACCACCCCCCTAAGAGGCATCAATCTCCTACAAGAGCAAAAATTGCATATATTACGTATAATTTATTATGTGTACAATATGGAAAAATTAAAAATTGAACAACAATAGAGTTTTAACAATGTCCTTACCTGACCACAAGTCATCGTAGAGGTACCATGTCTTGGTCCAAGACCATAACAAGATTGAACACATGTATGGCTCACTCTGAGGCACATGGGATGTCAGTCTATCCCCACCAATAGATGGACCTCTACCACCAAAAGCTGGTGGTTATACCCTAGTAGAGGAAGAGGATGTTGCCTAGTTAATAGTTGTTGTGTCTTGAGAAACCATCTCATATAGAGTCAGAAATGCCTTCTGTGTTTGGGAAACCATATCATGTGCAGGAGGGATGTCTACCATCGATAGCTGGGCACATGGTGCAAGTATCTATCGATTGGCATCTCTATGCCTAACATTGGGTCGATTTTGGGGCATCCCCTACCAATGCCCTGGAAGCCCAACATGTCAAAATAGTTGACATGTTTCCCCATCACAAACTCTGCATACAACTTCCGGAGGAAGTACAGTGGTAATTCCCTATTGTTGTGCGGGGGAATGTAAAAAATCATGTACCATCTATCCATCCAATGGTCTCTAATGGGTGGAAAGGTGCACTACTCAATAGAAATATGTGGCCCAGTGTCCTTTGGAATGGCATATGTCCCAGGCACTCTAAACAATGTATAAATGTGCTCTTTGGTTATTTTTATCTTCTTTATCTCATTGTATCTCAAACCATCAACATATTCTTGTCTTTTCCTTTCCCGTGTAGGATGCGATGCTATACCAAGCATCGTTCGATCCGGCGATCGTATCAACAATAGTCAGTAATGAGTCTGACAAGGAGAGGTGGATCTCATCTCCACCCCTCTAGGAAGAACCAATCTCTCTAAGATGCCCAATAACTCTCAATATCTCGACATTGTGGTCCATAGTAGCCACTGCAATCATAAATACAAATAAAATATCATTAGAAAGATAAACACATGATATAATGGCATCTCTAAGCAATGAAAAGTGTAAAACTGATGTACGACAAATAACAACATAAACTAAATCTATTATTTAAATTTTAAAATTGATCTTGAATTTTAGAGTAAAGAATAAACATTTAACATTTTAAATTTTAAATTTATGCCATAAATTCAAGTATTAATTCCAATTTCCATATGCATGTGTACATAAAATGTCTTGTTTGCATATGTTGATTGGGAAGCTCCTCTCGCTTATTTTAAGGCTTGGATTATGAAGTTTCATCGAAATTGTGATGTGTTGACTAATGCCCTTGTAGGACCAGCTCCCAGATTGCGGGTAGAGGCAACGACTAGAGCCTAGAATAGGCAATATAATGGGATATTGATGAATAAAATCACAGTATAGGCAACGATTTTGTTATATATGTAATTATTTGTTGTAGCATGATGTTTGTTGGACTCCAAAGTCTATTTAGCAGATCTTTGTTTATATGTAATTTGGGCCATCTATGAATTCCACTTGATGTTATTTTAGTTCTATGCACTCTTTCTATATGCCCATGAGAGACTAAATGCATAATTGTGTATAGTGGCTTTTATGGTTGCGATGTTTCCATTGGATTCTATCATGTATGATAGTATGTGATTGGCATGTAATCAAACACATCAACCTCCCTATGTATCTTGATGTTCGTAGAGCCTATTGTTGAACTTTGTTGTCTTGACCTTAACCAAAAGGTACCCTTCTGTCAAGAGGAAATATTTGTTAAGCATGGGAAGCTTATATACCTTATTTTAACACTTAGATTAGGAAGTTTCATAAAAACTATAAGGTGTTTATTGATGTTCTTGGATGACCAACTTCAATATTTCGGATAGAGGCAAGGGATTTACCATGTTTGTTTATGTATTTTAGGGAAGATATGAATTCTACTTGATTTTTTTTTAGTTGTATGCAAGCTTGCAATATAATTGGAAAAATTTGCATATTTGTTAATTTTGGTTTGGATTCACAATGATTCTTGCAAATATACATATGCAAATAGTGAAGTTCATTTTTTTTATGAGTTAGTTGGGGTTTTGGTTTACATTGGGCATGTAAATTACTTATGCAAACTTGCAATGTGCTTGACAAACTTTGCATATTTGTGAATTTTGGTATGGATTCACAGGGATGCTTGTGAATATGCATATGGAAATAGTGAAATTGATTTGTTTTTTATGAGTTAATTAGGGTTATGGTTTCCATTGGGAATGTGAATTTTGGGTATGAATTTTGGTAAATAGTCAAAATTATTCGGTTTTTATGATTAAATTGGGGTTTTGGTTTCCATTGGCCATGTACATTCCATTGGGGTTTTGGTTTCCATTGGCCATGTAAATTCCATTAGGGTTTTGGTTTCCATTGGTTTCCATTGGCCATATAAATTAAAATATTTTGGTTTAATTTCAAATTAGGGAAAAGAAAATAATGAATATAGGGAAAAAAGCATGAGAGGATTTGAGGAAAATACCTCACAAAGAAGAGGTTGATCCCAAGGTGGATTTTGTTTCCTTTTGCTAACCCAAAATGCGTTCTCCCTCACTCGTTCTGGTCCATCGAAGCTCCAATCAGCGCGACGTTGTGGTGAAAATGACGGGCTTGACCTGTTTTAACCATAAAATAGGTTTTAGTAAACGTGAGGGAATTTTTGAAAAGTAAAATAGGAGCGCGATTTGTATTAATAAAACAGGGGGCACGTTTTTGTGTACTATCCTAATTGGCATGCATGTTGCAATCCTTGGGACTAGGATTGGCAGGGTCGAGATTCCTTGTGTTGATTTATTTTATGGATAAAGAGTGATTGACTTCACTCTACCATTGCATCTAAAAGGTCCCTCAACTTTGTGCACTCACCCAAACCCTAGAGAAACTCTCACAAGGGGACGTTACTCTTACCTTTAAAGTGACAATGTGTTGACGAGAGATCAATCCAAGACTAATGCAACACTAATGGCTACCATTTCATCCATATACACAAATCATTCATTAACAATTAACAAATAGACTAGAAACAGACTAGAAACGAGACTTCAATGTGATTGTGTATCGCCAACAAATCTAAGCACCACCATGAAAGAAATTTATCCAAAGAACTTCCAAAACTAGCTTACTTAACCAAAAAAATCCTCAAGAAGGGCACATTCTCTCCAAAGAGCCCTAGTTAGGGAAAAGCAGTGAAAATAATAATAATCCCACTTGTCTCATGTTTTAAAATGAAAGTGAGGAGATCTATTTATATGATCTCAGAGTCACTTATGGCAAAAATAACTAGGCCTACATGCCTTAAAACAATGATATTATAATTATAAAATATCAACTTAAAATTAAAACAAAATAATAATAAAATATGACTTAGTGTAGGCTACCGAGATTTTTGTACCTAAGGGTGCCAAAAATAGCCTAATTAAGGGAATCACTTCGAACAAAAGGCTGTAGTGAGCTGGGAGGAGGGTATCGTGCCCCTACTTACCCCAAGATGTTGTATAATCCCTCAACACCCACCTCAAATGACACATATGGCCTGGTGAAAGGAGAGAATGTCCTTATGAGGAAGAATGCCTAGGAGAATGAGAGCACACTATGTAAAGGACCAAGAGGGTGTCCTGATGGCTATGCATATGCCACAAGAGCATATAAACAACATATGGAGCCATGCGACCCAGTGATCAACCCCTAGGGGCCTCTCACACCAGCCCCGAGGTTAAAAACCCCAATAGAGGCCATTAAGCTACAGTACCACTAAAGGAGGAACCAAAGGGCCCAACCATGAATGCCATTGCTCAATAACACCCTTCTTGGTCAAAATTTTGCTCTCTTTCTCCATGGGGTACACCTGAAGGGTACACTCATAATTCAAATAAAATATATATATAATAACTCATAATTGATAAATAAATAAATAATAACTCATACATAAATATAATGTGGATAACCTCTAAATTAAAGTAAATTCATAATTAATACATAGATAATATATAATTTAGTAATACTTAACTTACAATCTATACATATTCACTAACCACAAATTACATAACTATGTTAATTTATATTCCATATTAAAATGAAACAAATATAAAATAAAGTTAAATAATTATACTACCAACATAATATTACTATACAACTAACAAAATATATAATCTCTTATATAGATCATGATGCAAAATTAAAATAGATTTATGAAATATTTTAACACTAATAATAACATATATTTATCAATAAAGTAAACCACAACGAACCGCTCCTTCCGTTCTCATGGCTAATAGAATAATTTGTTCCTGGTTTTTGTTTTAAAGTCAACGAGTCCCATCACAGCATTGTCCTGTTTGAATTTTTCTTTACTTTAAAAGTACTTGAATTTTTCAATTACTTCAAGATCCACGATAGCATATAGATACTAACTTGATAATTACCTGCCAATGGCGTTTTCTAAATTTTATGCAAAACGTACTTGGTTATCGTTGTTGAGATTTGGTAAAACAATTTTTTTCAATGAAAATTTCCAGAACTTTATGGTGAACTGGAATTATGACTCATCGATAATCCAAGTAAAACCATTATTTTTGTCAGAACCACACCAATTCCATAGCCAAAAGGAGATGCATTTTGCATAAATTTTACTTCACGCCTGCATCGTTATTTTAGAACTCTGGGATCTCTAAGTTCTATGTTAATGGAGTTAATAATGTAAAAGGGAAATTAGATATCACGCCAACATTAAATTTATCTACAAAAGAACAGGGTGGTCCTTCAACGTCCGACCAGATTAACATGTTCAGACAGGTTGTTTTTTTTTTTCCCTTTTGTCCCTGGTAATAATTACTCGCTGCTGATTAAAAACGATAATCAGATAGATTTTCTTTGATCAAGCATGAATATAAGCGTGATAAACTTTATTTAGAATGCTTAGATTTGGAGAGAATATGATGGGCGCACATGAAACATATTTCAGCAATAGAACGATATGATGTTTTCTTAGTCTTCAAACAACAATTCTTACTAATTATACTGTCAGCCTGTCTGTTTCCTTAAGTATGTACACAGTAAGAAACTGATCCTCCGATCAATGCCATGAGTTTAGCTATTAATTATTGGAGTTGTCTAATTAAGGGATGATTTTGATTTTTGCTGGAATCTGACGAATTTAATCCACAAAATCTGTAATTTCTAATTATTTGTTGAACCACGTTAAGCATAAAATAAAAAATCAGGTGACACAAAAACCTCAACACCTACACTTTGTAAGATTTAGCAATGTTTTTAAGTATTTTGAAAATTCATGACCAAAACATAGTGAAAAGAAAAACAAGGAACTATTTTCCTGTTTAGACAAGTTGCTAATTATTAATTCATGGGGATTATAAACAGAAATATTGGGATGAGGATTAAGAAAGAAAAACACACAAACGCAATGCAGCCGTCATCTTTAGCTCACAAATTCATAGATTCGGTACAGTGTGGGGGAATGGATAACATTTGTAGGAATACTTATACGCGTGCTCTAAATGACGTCAGTTGACTTGTCGTCTCCGATACAACGATGTGGGGACTCTGGAGATATGAAGTTGCTGGCAGCCCAGTTCACATGGAAAGTGGGGTATGAAACGCACAAACACAGGATTCTTCAAGTGAACTGCTGCCAAGTGGATGGAGTGGCGCCCTTTAATGGACTGTCAAGCACCATTACCCGTCTCCTTCCTTCAAGTATAGAATTTCACTATCTATGGAGGTCGAAGCCAATGAATGCATGTCAGCCATGTTTTCGTCTTGTTAATTCCTTCTGGTGGGAAAAATCGTCACTTGGGAGGATGGCAAAGATAGGTTAGTGGGACCTTCTCCACGTACAAAAGAATCTCGCTTTGTTCTGGAAACCCTTTCCCAATAACATGGTGGAACACTATGTACTTGCAGAATCTTTGCTTTGTGCTGGAACCCTTTCTCAATCCCATGGAGGATCACCAGGAACTTAGTGTAGAACCCTTTCCAGTACCATGGATGAACATTACAATGAACAGTGTCAGCAGGTTAAAACTAATGCAAAGAGTATAGAAGTATTCCTGAACAATTGCATGAGTATTTTATTGGTTGTAAGTAAACATTTATTGGTTACAAGTTAAGTGCTACTAATTGTTCTTCATTTGTCTTAGTTACCAGTTGTTACATGTAAACTTTGTAAAATATAAATACAAATGTACTCTAGAGATTGATTCTATGGCAGTTATTTAAAATTCCAAATAAACTACTATAAAAAATTATTGGTAGCTAGCTAATGAATGGATAACCAAAAATATCTGATAAGAGGAAGAATGTCGGTGATAACATGTAGCTAGGCAATATGGGTAACTCACAGTTGAGCCTGTTTAACTATATAAGAATATGATGAATAAAAGAAACTCTCAAACTGTCTTCCATTCCATAACTATTTCTTAACCATTTGATCTATATCCACTTGCTCCAACTACAAACTATGTGGGTGTGCTAGTTTAAGTATAACAAGATACCACTACTATGAAATGAATCTCCACTATACACTTGTTACACTCAGTTAATCTTGTTAATCAGCTAAAAAAAATCCAAAATATGAAATAATATGTAAACACATATCCTTGTAAATATGAAATAATATCCAAACAACTATTGATATAATTACAAAATGAAAAATTTGCTAATCACCTCTTTTACTGTCTTAAAAAAATTCATATAATAAGAGGTAACTAAATGAAAAAAAAAATCTGTATTTACATTACAAAACCTCTAAAAACATATTGGTGCATATTACCAATATACACAGTGAGTTACGTACATTTGATCCCCGAACCCTACAAAAATGTTCAAAACTTGTTATAGTTTCACATAATAAATTCCGAAATGTTCAAAACTTGTTTATAGTTTCATATGGTAAATTAAGAAACTTGTTATAGTTTCATATGATAAAATTCCGACAAAAATTATGGTTTTGTAACCTTGATACATTTGATCCCCAACTCCTACAAAAATGTTCAAAATTTGTTATAGTTTCATATAATAAATTCCGAAATGTTCAAAACTTGTTATGGTTTTAGATGATAAATTCCGAAACTTGTTATGGTTTCAGATGATAAATTCCGAAACTTGTTATTGTTTCATATGATAAATTCCCACCAAAATGATGGTTTTCTTGACTTTTTAAATAAGGTTCTGTTCATGGTTCAACCATATTTAAAGGGTTTCTGCAGGTCTGGCCATGAAATTAAGGTCTCCTACAAACATGAAATACATTGGATCATTTGCAAATTCCATGTAAGATGGCCGAAAGTGTGCATTTTGCATAAACCTGTAGCGATGATATGGATTACTTAGATTTGCCGGAACTCCAACATGCTTTTGCTTTTCTTGGGCTTGGATTCGATTCGATTAGAAGGTGGAAGAAATTGTGAATGGGTTTGTTGGATCTGCAAATTTTGGTGGGTTGTGGGGCATGGCGAGCAGAAAGTGTACGAGTAGGTGCCTGGATTCGATTCTGTGCGCCAAAGTCAAAATCGACGTCGATATATACAGTGGGGACCGGTAAGAGGGTCCATACGTGGAGCTTGTATCAAGTCAAACTATTTCAAGGGAGGCGCTTGTTATAATAATAAGGTACAGACATTGGATGAAATCATGGAGTTAAATTGCTTAGGATTCCTTGTCGTGCTGAATTTTTTAATACCATTCAAAGTGATCAGGCAGGCTCTCGTGCAGAAGACTTGCAGTTTAGTGGCTAGATAGCGATAGTAAATGAAAAGACACCAGAGTAGGGAATCGGGATCCTCCAAATAAGCACTGAAAACAAAGCTAGGATTTCTGTTCGCTAGGGAAAATTCCCATCGGTGGAAAGCCAAGATTTGATCCAATCAGTGGATATGGACATATTTATGGAATGTGGAGAAAGCACTCTTTGTGATGGAACATGAACTGTTTTCAAACAAAGGACTTATGGAGACATTTGGCTGCCATTTACGATTCGAGGGACCGCGTGAAGGAGGATCTGTCCTATACTAACAAGTCGGAGAGTAGAACATCAAGATGGCAGAGGCTAAATTCCAGTAATGGAAACTGGTAACTACGTAACCAAGTTTTATGCCAGAGAGCTCAGGTAGCAGAAGGTACATTTTATTACAGTGCATTTCATTGAATTCTATATTATTGACTGCCCATTCAATGCTTTATTTTGTTTTTCTCCTTTGTTGAATATGCTTCTCGTGGACATAGATTATAAGCATGCAGAAATCCTTCATATTGAACTATCAGGTGTACCATACTTCTTCGTGCAATTGTCTTCGGCTGTGATAGCTGTTTTTTTCTTAAAACTGAACATTATAGATCTCAATTGACCACTTAGAATTAGTGGTCATAGTATTTGATGGCCCATGGTATTTACTTATGGTTTTGTTGTTATGTACTTATGGTTATGGTTTTGTTGTTATGTAGTCTTATAATTCTGCTGCTTAATATTCAGAAGGTGATTCAATTACCCAGACAATCAATATATCCATTATGTGTTATGTCATTTTTTGCCTTTTTTAGCTTTTTGTAATATTTAACATGGTATCAGAACTTACCCCAACCTGATCCTGATTCCATTTTGATGTGAATGTTGGGCGTTGGGTTGCTGCAATGGTTTTAAAACTATATGTATCTCTATCTGCAGTACCATCTGGAAGAGTGTAGATTGGCATATGGTCATTACTTAGTCCTTGAGAGTCAATTTGAGGATCTGCTGAGATCGTTTGAGCTATTTCATGGCTAACAGTAAAAGCATACAAAATTATTCAGAAACACAGTAGCAATGTTTTGAATTTTGCTGGTTATCACTGATACTGTGTTCACTTGTTTTAGGCATTTTGGTTTTTCACTAATGATAGGAATGCTGCTTCTGATTTTATTTTTGTTGTAGAATGGTGGTTGCTTGACAATGGTGGTTAACTTTTACTTTTGTTAGATGTACTGGTTTTTCTAATTGGGAAAGGTACTTTTGGTTTTATCGCAACATTTTTTCTTTTTCAGTTATGATAAGAAAGTTGTCTTTGTTTTTCTGGGTGATTGCTTGAAAATATGCACTTTGTTATATACACTGTTTTTCTATTTGAAAATGTGCTCTTTATATAGATTAATCTGGTTACTAAATAGTTTTTTATATGGATATTTTGTTTGGTATTAACCTTTTTACAATTTGTCAAAACCTTTACGATAGGTGTTATCATCACAATGCTTTTCTAGAGTATATTAGGAAAATAATCCGTATCTAACTCCCTTTAAAGCACCATTCACGTGCATCCAACTCTAGCTGTGGGGTCAAATTCTCATGAAACTAGCCTGTGTCCATTTTCTGTCAGAAATTTGGCAAAAGGGTGCATGCTTCTGTCGAAATTTGTTCAGATAAGTCTAAATCAGCCGAGTTCGCATTGAAGTTTAAACAGAAAAATCAAGGGTCGATCATAGGAGAGTATTCTCATAATTAAAATTCCATTGATTAGTTTAAACATAATTTTGGCTTACCTAATTACAGCCTGCTGAAAATTAGGGATGTCTTGCGGTATCACACTTCATGTAGGCAGTCTCCAAGGAATTCCATAAGTGACAGAATATTTAAACTTCTCGTATTGATGTTAAATTCCGAAATAATACCTCTGTCTGGTTCATGCTTCTCGTTAATTTCTACCATTTTCTAGTTATGTTTTCTGGTAGCACATTTTTGTGCTTTTCAAAATTCAATTGAAGTTGCAGAAGGATTTAGAACATAATATAACAAAGAGATCGAGATTAAGGAATATAGCGGCCACGAAGGATGAAATTTCGTGAGCTTTCGTTGATTATGATAAAACTATTCTCTGCATACAATATAGATCTTTGAGGTCTTTGAGTTTTTAATATTTGATTAATATGAACGAACCATTGGATAACATAAGGTGAAGGATGGTGGAATATGACAGGGAGCATATTACAAAATTGAGTAAACTAGTATTGTCATATATTGTGGTTGGTGAAAGAAGCCATATTGTTTTTATGAGTAGTTGTAATTACCTATGGTTTATGCTTTATCTATATGTTTTAATTACCTTTATTTAACTACTATTTTGCTATAGAAGCATTAATGTGTTAATGCAAAAATTAATAATTATTAAGTTTATAGATGTTTGTATTTAAAATTTGAGGTGGACTAAGGTTTATATTTTTTCATCTACCAACAAGGATGAGACAATTGTGTCTTCTAGATTGATTTTATGGCAACATGTAGCTAGGTATGGATAAATCAAAGTTGAACCCATTTAATTTAAAAGAATCTAAAGAATCCAAGTTGTCTTCCATTCCATAACTATCTCTTAACCATTTAATCCCTATCTAGTGATCCAGCCACAAACTATGTGGGTGTGCTAGTTTATATATTTTGGAATTTATAACAAGGCTAACAAGTGTAACAAGTATACAGCAGGGTGTGCCTGTTTCTTGAAACATCCACATCGAGAACCCATGTATGTTGTTGATTATTATATTTTGTATGTTGTTATGCTTTAATGCATCTTGATTAAGATTTGAATAAGCTTCACTTAAAGGATAGTTAAAGAAATAGGTAACAATTAGTTTTGTTTTTTCATATTAGTTTTTGTTTTTGTTTATTAAATAGTATTTGTTTTGTGCACTGCTAATCTAGTATAAATAATCCATATACAATTATATATTTTAGCACTTATTTAACAAATGCTAATATATATATACCAAAGTTCTATCATAATTTAAATATATTTTCATATAATCAAAAATATAAATTATGTGACTGTCAATTCGGAATGGATGTAATTATAAGTGGCGGGAGCTTGATATCAGATTTAATTATTTGGCATTTTCTCGATTACCCCTCCCTTTGCAATTCCGCTAAACAACTTTATGGAATTCCTCGCCCAGAATGCAGTTTTGATTTAAAACCATCTCTAACCTATACAATTGAAATGGCTCCAAATTCCATCCATTTCCAGGCCGCCATTATGAGAAGCTTACATGATTATTAAGGTTTCCGTAACAGAAAGCATAAGCTGTACTCGACCACTATTGTGTCCAGTAAAGCGACATCAATTATGGAACGCTGTGGTAAATACAGCTTGAAAATTCCCTTTGCCCATAAGATGTTTCCCCACTTTAGAAATACTCGACAATGCAGCTTGAAAAATCTCTTTGGCCATACGATTTCGTTAGCTTACTTTGGAATACTGCTCGAAAATTCTCTTTGCCCGTAAGATTTGGCTAAAAATATTTTATTGGTTGCCCACTTTGGAAAATGAAATTTTTGTAGTACAATGACCTTAAAATTCTCTTTGCCTGGAAGATTAGGTTTGCCCACACTGCAAAATGGAAGTTTCGGAGTACAGTGAGGTCAAAGAACATGGCCAATTAGTCTTACCGTGCCAGATTTATTGTATTTCAATTTTAGCATTTAAAATGTTCATATGTTTTCCATGGCTTTCAAAGTGCATTTAAGTTCAAGCTCTTATTGCCAAGAGTTATAAACTTAGTCACATGCTTTAAAACTATAAGTAGCAGGTTTAATTATGCGCCTTCTGGCTTCAATTTCATAAACAAACAGTTTAATGATTTGTAAAAACCATTACTGTACCGAATGGGTTTAATGTGAACTTTTCCGAGCTATTTTCTTTTTTCAATTTCGTAAACAAACAGTTTAGTGATTTTTCAAAACCATAACTTTAATGTGAACTTTTCCGAGCTATTTTCATTTTCAATCCACTCATTTCCCTTGGCTTTTGCCTGAAATTTCCTTTCAATCAAGCATTATGCGGTATTCTTAATCTGTTTTTATTTTTAATTCATGTGGTAATATATACTTGCCGATGGTTTTTCTAATAATATGGGAGGGACTGAGGGACTGGTAAGATATGTAAAAAGCAATAGAAGACAAACTTTTTAAAATATTGATTTCAAACAATATCTAGTCTTTGTTTTCTGGCGTTTTGAAAATTCTTTGTTCAGATAATTTGAATTGGTGGTAAACTCTTTAAAATTCTTTGTTCAGATAATTTGAATTGGTGGTAAACTCTTTAAATTAATTAGATCCAGTACTCGAATTTTCATATAAATTGAGTACCTTTTCTTAATTGATAAATTATGTCTTTTATATATGAAAAAATTGCTATGATAAATACAACTGTTCCATATAAGAAAATAAAAATTTTAAGTAAAAAATTCATTCCCTTATATATATGAGTTATATATATGAGATGTAAAAAATAATCATAATTTTGTTACAACTTCTATAATACTTTATTTATCACACCCCATACTGTAATTTAATTTTATATGACAAATATAAGTTAACAATTCTTAAAAAAATCCTCATCAAATTAATTGTTTACCTTCCGTGACCATTCATCCATTGCTTTGAATCTGAAGCTTTTGAATTACAATTAGCAAATCCATCCTATATTTTCTTCTTCAATGCTCATCTACTGATTTAAGGCGAGGATATTATGTAACTTTTTAATAAATTCTAAAACAAATCACACATTGACTTTTCTTCAGTGATAGATCCCATTCAACCATTTGTTCCAGTTTGTAGTTGCATATATTTTGTGTGCAAAATATGAAACGCAGATATTCCAGTTTAATTGTAGATGCATATATTTTGTATGCAAAATATGAAACACAGATATGAAAACGCAGCAATGGAAGGAGTCCATTCTTTTATGAAGGAAAATAAAAATAAAAAAGAGATTTACAAAGGAGAATATAAGGAAATTAAAGGAGATACAACACCACAACATAATTGTAACAAACTAGAGTAAATGTAATACGAGTACAACTTACTAAATTATTCTATATTTTGTATTGCAAGTAACATGATATCCAAATTATTCAGTACAACTTACAAAGGTCTATTGTCTAAAATTTAGCAGTGAATTATATAATGGTAATCCAATAACGTTGCATTCGAACTATGGTCATAGCATAGAGTACATGACCAGTTCATCCACTGGTCTATTAAAAGTTGCATGATGTAACTAAAAGGACATAAATATAAGGTTTAACACAATTAATGTAGCTGCAGAGCTATAGGTATCAAGCTTATGTATAACCCACTATCCGTGGAATTCTACATGTTAATATGATAGCGCACCCAGCTAGCTTATTCGTGTATAAATTTGTCTACATTTTACAGAGGGCTGAGAGACTTCATTCATGATCTGACCACATATTTATTGATTGCTTCCATGTAACTCTGTTGCCTGATTTCTTCCACTTGCCTTCAGCACCCCCTCAAGGATTGAGGTAGGGTTAATCAATCGACCATAGACTGCCTATCAAATCCGATGCTTTTAGATGTAATTTATTATGTACATGAAAAGCCAGTTAAAGTTACCATTTGTTCATGTCATTGTTGTGGGAGAGGGCTGATCATTTTCCTGCAAAGCTCCAGAGATCAACATCACAGTTGGAGTTTGAGGCATAATCTGCTTGCTGCTCATGTTTATTAGACTGTCGCATAAGCACAGTCATATGATCAGGTATGGGATACATTGTTTCATTAGGAAACCTAGATTCCTTTGACACGTCCTCCTGGCTCAGTTGTGAAGCTACAAATTTATCCAGCACTCTCCAGTCAGTAACCTGCTCCTCGTTGTATGTGTTAACAGCTTGTTGATCTTCTTGTGTAGCTGCTGACTGAGGATTGGCATTGCCATGATGTCCTTCCATGTTGCAACCTGTTTCAAATCCATTATATGGCATTGAACATTCGGCTCTTTTTCCAGGTGCGCTTGAGGATGCGTTGCAGGGTACCTTTGGACTCTCCAGCTGAGGAAGCTGAAGAAACGGATCATGAGACATATGGTAGTGTAACTCTAGCTCCTGTTTGCAGGCGAATGGAAGTTGGTATCCCATATCCCCACCTTGTGGAAGTTTCTTGGGTGAATCTAACTCGGGCAGCAAACCTACCTGGTCTTCGTACCAACAGACAGTATCGTCATTTCCTTTCCTCTGGGTTGTGATGCGTTTCTTGAAGACGCGACAAACAACCCATCCCTCCTCCTGTACAAAACAGAAAATTACAGAGTTTTGTGAGAAACAAAATTTTTCATTCTTTTTGACAATTTTTGTCTCCGTCCCATAAATCCTGCTAGGTCTGAGAGTACCTAAGAAATAATATTTTTCTATTCTATAATTGAGCCTCTTCGTCCCCCATTGCTCATGACACCCAAATAAATATTGGTTGTGACAGTCTGAAGACATTTTTTGAGTCACCATGATGAAAGTTGTAAACCATAGAAATTGAAGAATTCATTTATATCTGTATTTTTTAACCGGTTATGGACTAAAATCGTTTTGCCCTTTTTTGATTATGCGGAAGCTGCTTGGCTACATTCAATGGCTGATTTTATATATATATATATGGGGGTAAACAGGTCATTATTCTACTAGTGATAATAGAATCAGTGTAGGAACCATTCTTCCGAAATGGACTTTTCTTTTCATCTATAGTTCATTTTATAATGCTTCAGATTTATATAATTTTTTTTTAAATAAGGTAAGAATTTTCATTTTGCATTTATGGTTGCTTTACCTAACCATTTGCTGGAAGATGATTCAAAATTAAGCAGGAAAAATTTGTTTTAGCTGGATTTATTTCTATACCAAAGTAGTCTACATATGGCTTGTAGTACTCTTGGAAATATCTGACATTTTTTCTTTTTAAAGGAGAGTGTTGATGCATTAGTTTGTGGTGCAAACTGAGGAGGTAAGTTTTATTCCATATATAAAGTTAATTTTTTTGGTAAGTAAACACTCACAGAATTTCTAACAGGTGATACTTGCCTGAGGGGTTGCGTTTTCATTGGTCTCAAGCCTGTATTCGTGCATGATCCAGTCTGACTTCTGTCCATTGGGAGCACGGCCTTTGTAGAAGACTAATGTTTTCCTCATCCCAATGAGATTGAGCTTGCAATATATAGCCTTATCTCTCCCCGTCGCCTTCCAAAAACCAGCTGCTGTGGCCCTGTTTGTGCGTGTGCCTGTAGGGTATTTTTTGTCCTTATGACTGAAGAAGTACCACTCCGTCTGTTCCTCGGACCCTATCTTGCATTTCTCTGAACAATCACACGAAAATAACAAAAATCATATTTGGCTAATATCTGAAACACATTGCATAATGATTTATCTTTCGTTGTATAATGTATGGACACTGCAAATTTAACTTATATATATTAAGTGGAGTTGAAATACCTTGCAGATCCCAAGGCTCAATCTTGTAGAGGTCAATGTCCTTGATGACGTCCAAGTCGATTCTTTTTGCAGCAACTTTCTTTCGGAGATAATAATCTACAAGTTCTTCGTCAGTAGGGTGGAATCTGAAACCTGGAGGAACGCGAGATAGCGTGTTCATTGTAAAAAGATAGTTCTTCCTGTACAAAAGCATTTTGGGAACTTTAGACTTGATAAAATTCGGTCGCATTCAATAAACCCGGCTGTATTATCAGTAATAGCAGAAGCTTTTGTAGTTTATTTGGAAGTTGTTATAGTCACAATGAAATGAATCAAAACGATCTGAAACCGGGAAAGCAAAATCCAAATACGAGTTTGAGTTTGAGTTTTTCATCACAGTAATGCCCATTTTTAATGGGCTGAGATTGCAAATTATAATAGATCCCTTTTAAAGCAATTACGAATACAAGATGCAATATTACAAAACAATTATAATATGCAGAGTGACATGAAAACAAACGAAAAGAGAATACTGATAACATAATTCATTCTACTTCAAAATCTGGTCATGAATATTCAAGCCAATTTCTGCAACGCCTCCCTATAGATAAAAACTCATATCAAAATAAATAAATAAGTAAACTTTTATACTAACAGCAAGTTGTTTGAACTTGGGATATATTGACATTGAAGAGTACCTCAATATCTACTGGGCAGACTAATCATCCTCCGTGTTATAATGTTTTTTATTAGTTTTTATATACACAAAATCAAATCTTAAAAAGTTGATTGCTGCATTGAACATCGATATACCAACCACACTTCGACATATTATATATTATGTAATTGGAAGAATATTCATGTTCTAGATCCAGAACGAACACTCGATTGAAAAGTTTATCTTTGGAAAAGTTATGTTTTGTGTTTACGACCTCACGAGGAAGTAGGGCCGATTGCGGAATTTGTGGTGGGTTGAATGGGAAAAATCATAACTGGCTGGGAAGGAGATCTAGTATAATTTTGAGGTCATAAAGAGTCACGGGATCTGTTTTTGATATTGACAGACTTTGATAATGGTTATTATGTCGACTCTAAGTTGTTGGACAGTCTGTCTGAGAAGAAGGATTTGTGGACCTCAACGCCTCTCAAGATCGGGTTGGTGGAAGCGCTCAAGGTGAGAGGTGATGATTTCTGTGATAGTGTAAAGCGATGGAGGACAAAATGTTGATAAGTGCATTGTATGAGTTATGAGGGGATGGGGCCTACCGGAAACCCTACCAACCGAACATATAGTCAAGGACAAAGAATTCTGAACCTGCAAATATAGTAGGCGTGCGTTGTTTGAATTTTGCATGCGCTGAGCAGTTTGAACAGAGAGTAGATTCTGAGTTTCTTCTTGAGAGTCAGACGGGACCCTAGAGAGACAGAACGCGCGAAACTCTTCCACAAATGGATCTGTTTAATTAAGTATCAAATTTCTCCTGATAAACTCCTCCACAAACGGATCTGTCTAATTAAGTATTAAATTTCTCCTGAGTTGTCAGGAACGAGTAATATAATTAGTTGAGTCGAAATATTGATTTTTTTTTTGGCACTGCTCAGATTTTCTGACTATTTAAGTTGATTTAGAATATAGGCAAACTTCAGAAACATCTTTTCAATCATAAGCATGATACTTTTATTGTTTAAAATTTCTATCAATCGAAATCAAATTTATCAACGAAAAGAAATCCTTAAACTTATCAACTAAAATAAATCCTCTTAATACAAGACTAATTTATTCCATCTAAAAACCAAGGTTGAAAAGGTATAGTTTCACTGCACAACTCCACTAGGAATTTATATGTGATCTGTGTTGGAATCTAGTTAGCTTTATAGTTTGTTTTGGGAAATTCTGTCTGAAATATTAATCTGGTAGATTTTTAATTTCAAATAAAATATCAATGCTGAATTTTATATTATGCATGAAGTTTTGGGCAAAGCAAAATTACAAGTGTATAGCCATTTAACTTGTGATTGGTGAACAATATAGGTCAAAAGTTAAGTGTCACAAATAAGTTAATTGTTATTCCATCAGTTACCAGTTATCAATCCATCAACTATGACTTATTTATAAATCAGCTATGAGTTATTCATATTCATAGATCATTTATTAGTTATCTATACATAGCTACTAATTTTATATATATATATTATAATTGTTTATTCTAAATTTGGAAGTACTGCCATAAAATCAATCCGGACAGTACACTTGCAAAAGCTAGTTAGTTCACCCCAAGTTTTAAACTAGCACACCCACATAGTTTGTGGCTACATCAGTAGATAGGGATTAAATGGTTAAGAGATAAGGATGGAATGGAAGACACTTTGGATTCTTTCTATTCCTTGTATTCTTTTAGTTAAACTATTTCAACTCTGAGTTATCCATGCCTAGATGTTAAGCATGGGTATTGTCCTGAAGATGAGCCAAGAATGACTCTTATAGTAGACAGCAATCTATCTCATACTGCAGAATCTCTACAAGAGGTCATTGACATTCTTGTTATTATCCATTTAATAACTATCAGACATATATATATTATTTGGCATATTTTGAATAACTGCTGTAGAATCAATTTGGACAGTATACTTGTTTCATCCTTATCAGTTGATGAAAAAACATGAGTCCTAATCCATCCTAAATTTCCCAAATAAACATATATATCCACATAAATATAAACACTTATAAATGTAAAAGTATAAAGTATATAATTCATTGTTTCAACCTATTACTTCACTTTTACAAATAAACCTAACACCTGTAAAAGAAAACCTCTTAAAAACACTTCCTGTAATGCATAAAGCTCTTCGTTGCAGTCCTATATTCTTATTATGAAAAGGCTGCGAGTGTGCAGGTTTATTGCTTTTAGGATGCCCACCAAAGCAATAAATGCATGTCTGAATTCCTATATTCTTCTTACAGTCTGGGTGAACACAAAAGGCTGCAAGCATGCAACTCTAATGCTTTTAGAATGCCTCCAAATGCAATAAATGCATACGTCTCTGAATCAGTGGACAATGATCTACAGCCTCTAGTTAAAAGGTACTTTCTGTGCCTATTTCAGTACCTCACCTTCACATCTTTCGGGTCTGCAGGATCAAAACCACACAAATTTTGGCCAAGCGACCGAAACTGCGTGTAAAGTCCACCACACAAGAGAGTTGAGAATTGAACCCAGGTTAGCAGAAGGGGGAAACCCTTTTTCAACTAAAATCATTTAGTTTTTCTTGGCCAGAGCAGGATCGAAACCTCTGGAACAAGTAGTTCTAGCCTACCGGTACGTAATAGTAAATTTTCCCCCACTAAACCGCAACTCAGCCAGCCTATATTTATTGACTCCTTTTAAAGATAATTTATCAGATTAGGTTAAGTGTGAACTATAAGGATCTTAAATCCTTATTTAAGATTAGGTTAAGTGTGCACTATAAGGATCTTAAATCCTTATTTAAGATTAGGTTAAGTGTGCACTATAAGGATCTTAAATCCTTATTTAGTAAATTTTTAGGTCTGGGCAATTAAGCTACTCTTAATATGTCTTTCCAAAATCGTTTGTAGGTCTGGGCAATTAAGCTAATTTTAATATGTCTTTCCAAAATCGATATCTCAGGTTGTTTGAAATCCAACGGACATCATATGTACTGCAACTGCCAGCTAAATAATTTTCGCCAAACCAATAGGCTTACACATCAGCTTAACGTGTAGGAGAGCAATAAGCACCCTGCAGCGCAGCAATTAATGTTGCTGCTGTGAGGCATAACAACAGTAGGATTTGATCCCACTGTTAATCCAAGGGTTGCTGTACCCCACAGCCGCAGCATTAATTGCTGGCTGGGGGATGCTTATTGCTCTCACATTAGGCTTAAAAGTTCATCGAAATTCACCCGTTTCGGGAGAAAGTTTCCGCGCATTTCAGATAACGGCTGGCCGGATTGGCAATAAACTGAATTCGTATCGTTTGTCATAAGCGATTGACCTAATTTGCTATTCGAGGCCAAGCTGAGCACTGTCTAACGTACGCATGGACTACAGTATGACTGGCAAGCAAGTAGATGAGAAATGAATCAGATTTTTCAATTACAATGATACGTAGTTGAGAAATGAATCAGAATTTTCTATTACAATGATACGTCGCCTGTACAATCTTATCGTTTTTGAAGTTTTGTCTTCATTTTCTCCCTTGCTAACGAAATTTTAAGTTTAATGTTTTAAAAACTGCAATATACGCATATCACACGAAATCAGTAGTTAATTCTATATTTTTTTTAGATGGAAAAATCCACGGGAAACCCAGCAATACTTCTCCACATTTGTGTATGGTAGAGGTGGTAAACCGCCGGCCATCCTAGCAAAAGGCCTAACCCTAGAGGACTCAAGGCCCGAACCTGTGACCTCCCCCGAACCGAGAGAGTATGCGCACATCTTACCAATTAAGCTAACCCTTGGGGCTTAGTTAATTCCATATCCAACCCCTTTGCCTTCAAATGTTTGTTATTAGGTTGCTTTAAAGTTTCGCTTGATCTAAATCTGTCTTTAACTCTCAACGCTAAATTTATAAAAGTATAACCTTAAATTTATAAAATCGGTCTTAACTCTTTACGCTAAATTTATAAAAGTATAAAAAACTAGAAGGTTCAAAAGTACAAATATGTTTCCAAATATTTGAATCTAAACTAAAATTTGATATTCGAAATTGTTTACTATGAACTAAAATTTGATATTCAAAATTGCTTGCGACTTTAATAAATCGGTTGTGTATTAGTAGTTTCTTATTGATTATTAAGTACAATTTACAAATATAAGTATAGAAATAATTAGCATAACTATTAGTAGTTTTTTTTATTGATTATTAAGTACAATTTATATATATAAGTATAGAAATTATTAATATAGCTATTAAGTAAAGTGGTTAACAAAAACTGATATGAAAAAATAAAAAAATTATTACCAGTTATTTTAACCACCTTTTAATAGAAGCTTATTTAAATCTTTAGATAAAGCTTAATATAGATGCATTTAAGCATAACTAGCACACCTACATAGTTTGTGGCTGGATCATGACAAGGATCAAATGGTTAAGAGATAGTTATGGAATGTAAGAAAGTTTGGAATTTATTTTATTAATCATCATCAGATTCTTCTAGTTAAATGGGTTCGAGTATGAGTTATCCATGCCTAGCTACACACATTCTTCTTATTCTCCATTTATCAACTATCACTTGTTTTTAATATTCTTTTTTTCTGTTTATGTCACATTCTTCTAGTTAAGGACTGCCATAAAATCAATCTCCATAGTACAAGTGTCTCATCCTAGTGAGTAGATGAAAAAGCAGAGGTAATAGTGCACCCCAAATAAAAACTTCTATCAACTTAACAAGCTACAAGATACTAAAACCATAAAATAAATCACTACAATATACTTGTTACAATTAAATTAATCTCAAGCAAGTCCAAAATCAGAAATAATATGTAAACTGCTATAAACATAAATATTAATTAACAAGCTACCTTTATTAAAAAAAAATACTATACCACCTAAACTTAGCTATACAATTTATCAAAAACAACTTCCACTTTTACATAGTACCTTTATTAAATTCTATAAATATTAATATTTCTTAAAACTTCTATATCATTTTGGCTCGTAAAACTACTTCTCAACACAATCAAATTCTCCACATTACGGAACCTTCCCATTCCCATAATGTGAGTATCTCTTAACGTACATAGCATAGCTACAAGATGGAGACAAGCATTAGGGAAAATACAAAAACCCTATCAGTTTCACGTTCTTAAAGTACGTAGCATAGCTACAAGATGGAGACAAGCACTAGGGAAAATACAAAAACCCTATCAGTTTCACATTCAATTACCATGGACAGTTTTTTTTTCTTTTCTTTTCCAAACTCCAGGCGCACGCATCTTTCTGCCGGCAAAGTAGCAATAAACCTAATATGCAAATTCTTAATCACGATGCAGTCGTGTAAAGTTAGCTTGTAAACGAGTGAAACAAGCCAGGCAGTATGGTTCCCGGCTCTGCCCATTTTCACGAATCAATTTAATAATTTCAATAACTCAGTGTGATAATGTTTGCCTCGGCGAAGATGGTAATATGAAAGTTATACACTTGCAATCCAAATCCTTCTCCTGACTGCCATCAGCTACAACCGAATCCAAATCCTTCTCCTGACTGCCATGTCTGGTTTGCCAGACTAATATCCCCCGGTTCAAAGGGGTTCTAGCAAGCTAGACTCACAGAAAATGAACTACAAACAAGGTTATCAATTCGAGACCTGGGCCGTTGATTTTAATACGTCCGACCTGAGAAAAGTTCAGACTAGTTCTGCGTTCGAATTATTGTGCCATGTTCTGGCTTTGGTAGACAAAGAAACATTGCGTGCAATATCTTCTGTACGTCTCCTCACAATTTCAACGAAGACCCCGTGTTTAATTTATTGAATACAATATAATAACAGACAAAATCATTCGTATCTTGTCATTCTAATCTGACAATTGTTTTTCTCGTCTAAGTCCTCGAATCGTTTAGAACTTTAGAAGTAATTCTGAAATCTAGAAAATCCTGTGTTCATCTCTTGTACAGTCACTGGTCACTTGCAGGAAAACAGTAAGCAGAATACAGATTTTCTCACATGCAATCACCTCGTAGTATGTTTTACTATCTCATTGATAAGATAAAAGCAAGAAAGAGTTTGATTACCTTCATTAAGCATGTCTTGCGTTGAATTTAAATACCTATTGAAATAATGCATAGAGACGGTTTTGTTTTCAAAGTTCTGGAGTAAATATGCGAAGATAGGGTTTATAACAAGAAGAAGAAGAAAGTTATTTATTTATTTCTTAGAATGATGGGTTGATATAGGTGTACTATTCGAATTATTTCTAGTGTTTTGAAAGATCTTTCTAAGGCAGTAGCGAGAATACTTTCCTTACTATTAGGTGTGGTTTTTAAAGGCTTGCTTCATTAACTACCGTGTGGTAGAGATATGAAGGTACCGAATATCTACGTCCAGAATGAATTTCGCTGTAAATATGCGAAGTTCAAAGTTAAATATGCGAAGCTAGGGTTCATAACAAAAAGAAGAAAGTTATTTATTTATTTCTTAGAATAATGGGTTGATATAGTTGTACTATTCGAATTATTTCTACTGTATTGAAAGATTTGGGAAAAAGAATAGTTACACTGAAAGCCTATATATAATGTTAATTTGTTTCTCTTTTTTTCCTTTACTATAATGGTAAAGGAAATTGAATATTGACATACATTAATATAAATATTTAGAGGGCTATTTATTAAGTATTTTCATTTCATAAGGATTAAAAATTAAAATTTTAAAAGTTAAATTATAAGGTATTTATATTTATAAAATCTCCAAATTTTGTAAAATTAGATTTTTTATATCATTTTTATAAATAAAAAATAAGTTAATTGAAATTTATTTTTATCATACTCATTTTTAAAATTTAAAAACAAATATCATTTATATATTAAATATATGTTTTGATAATCAAAATACTCTTTAATAAAAAAATGTATCCCTAATTACAATAATAAACTTCTAAGAAGTTTAGATACTTCCTTTCTTCCTCCTTTAGGGTATTGATTGTTTCTTTCTACTTTGTACACGAAACTTATAAAAGTCAATACTTCTATATATCTTACCATTGGCCCATAACTTATCTGATTTGGAAAAGCTTGGTGTCAATTCTAAGTAAGTAAACTTATGAATAGATATTTTTATATAATTAAAAAGTTAATATTAAATTAACTTAAAATATTTTTTAAATGTAACTGTATTTGTGAATTTTGTTTGTTTATATATATAAACAAACTCGAGCAATAACAAGATCGAGAAAGGATATGTGGTAGAAATTATTTGGAAAAGCGAGAAAGGATATGTGGTAGAAATTATTTGGAAAAGCTTGGTGTCGAATAAATATTTTTATATAATTAAAAAGTTAATATTAAATTAATTTAAAATATTTTTTAAATATAAATGTATTTGTGAATTTTGTTTGTTTATATATATATATAAATAAATTCACTACAAGCTTGAGTAATGAATATGTGGTAGAAATGAGGGTAGGTAGATCATAAAAAATAAAAAAAATAAAGGCTTTTTTTGTTAATGAATATTGTACAATTTACTAATACTAAATAATTTTGGTTTTAATTAAAAAAAATGATAGATGAGTAAAGTCTTTAATACCCTTCTTATCCAGATGTATTCAAAAGTCATTATCTCCATGGATAACACCAACTCTTTACACAAGCACTCATGGTAGTAGCAACAAAACAATTTGTAAACCCAAAGAGATGAAGGATTTCTCAAAGAGTTTATATTCCACCCTCTTTCCAAGATGGATTTACACATCATTAGCCAAGAGGATCTTTAGCTCCATGGGTAAGGATGCACATTAATTGTTTATGCAAGCGCTAATGGTAGTGAGCTATAAGAAGATAATCTCTTAGCCTAAAAGTAGGTAAACCAGTTCTCAATATTTTTAACCAAATGAATTTTGCAATTAGAAATAACAAGCTCAAGGAGACAAGGTGTCAAAAGGAAAAAAATTGCATAGAGAATATAACAATTAAGGTCCAAGAGTAAGCAATCATCTAAAACACTTGTGTTGATTGTAACATAGGGAACATACCTGACACCTAGTGCTCCATCTCTATGGAAACTCTTAGACAAAATAGACTTCACCATAAACTTGGAGCTACTAGAGAGGTATTAGAGGAAGGACCATGTGGTTATGGGGAATGTTTAGCATATTTTTTGTAAACCAAACCATGGTTCTGGAAACTTAACATCTAGCTTTAATGTTTTATTCACTTCAATACGAGTAAGAATGTTTCTCTATCTTCTTTCGAAAAGAGGAAAACCCGGATGAGATCAAAAATATTATGGGAAATTACATAAAGAGAGATACAATCCGATAGGAGAATGATGTACTCACCTCCTAAACAAATCAGATTTGTGGTTGGAGATTTTAAATGAACACAACCATCTAAATTAAGAGGTGAAGGTATTATTAGTTAAGAAACTTAAGGGAAAGAAAGCATAAGCATAGAAGCATATATTTTATGTTATTGGAATCTTCATAAACATAAAAAATGAAAACAATGTTTTTATAGTTTTAGAGGAAACAAGGTAGTTAGCATTATTTTTTAAGAATTTTAAAGAAAATAAGCATAAATTTCATGTTACTCAAATCTTATAAACATAAAAAATGAAAACAATGTCTGAACACCAATTTAGAGGAAACAAGGTAGTTAGTCTTACTTTCAAGTCTCCATTGCCTTCAAATCAATCATTTGAATAAATAAAATAAAAATCATTTTATTAAAAATAATAAAAAAACAAATAAAATTATAGCTTAGCATAGAGGGTCTTTTGAACTATTCTTATTTTAATAAAATAAAAAGAAAAAAACAAATTAAAAATAGTATAACATTACAAAAATATAAATTTTAAAGTTTACATTAAAACTAAGATAAAATTAAAATGTTCACCATAAGTTTGAGGTGGTAGGGATCATAATTAATCATCTACTTTACAAAAAGGTAATCTATATGAAGAAAATATGTTTTTTTTTAGTATTTGGTTAAAGCAATTAATAATGAGTAATTGAGATGAAAAATAGTAAATAAAAAATCATAAGTTCAAATTCTCCATAAGCAAAAAAATATATTTATTTTTAATATAATATTTTAATAAAAATTATAATAATCTTTAAAATTATACTTTAAAATGTTTTTTTTTTAAATATATATAGTTAAAAATTAAATTTATACATAACTAAATTTATGTTATAATCCAAAATCTAAATCTAAATTGAATATATATATACACTACTCTTCAATGTTAAGATTAGAATATTCTACTTATTCTCAATATTTGACAATGATATATATATGTGTGTGAGAGAGAGAGTGAGAGAGAGATTATTTAAATTTATAAATATAGTAATGTTAGTTTTAATTATATTGATTTAAAATAAGTATTAATTTATATTATTTTATTAGTGAATTTCTTTAGTTTTAGTGGTTAAGAAGGATAATTGTTATGTAGAACAATTTCAAAGGAAATTGAATTCTAATAATAATAAACAATGGATATTTTTTTGTATTTTGAGTTATTCCTAAGTTCTGGATGGGAGAAGTTTTCCCTTTACTAGCCCCTTTGTCTTTCTTTACGATTCCTCACTCCTTATCTTAATATGATATCCAATTTTTCCTTGTTAACTATTTAACTTTTACATGTATGGTTTTTTTAATAATGAACAAGTACATATATTGTATTAGTGCTTCACAAGTTTTTCATAAATTTGGATGAATATTTTCATAAATTTTTGGAATCTCATAATATACGTTTAAGTCCACTCTTTTACTCTTTTTAGAAAATTTGCACTTCTCATTTATGAAGCATTTCTTTATGTACCTTATCTCCTAGATGAAAAGCCCCAATTTATTCAACTTCTTACTTGAACTTCATAGAAAATTTACCATTATAAATTTCTGGAGCTCCAAGTGTGGATATTTGAGAACTATTCTATAACAATGTGGGATTTGAGTTTCCCATACATTTTCTAAGTCTCTATGTACTACAACCCATGACATGTTCCACTTTCCAAGATTCTTTATTATTGTACATCCTAGAGTGCTTTCCTTCCAAACATCAAATATGATAAAATATATAAACCATAACTCAATACAAAACACAAAATTCCATAAAAACATAGTCATATTAGCCTTAAACCTTCCCTAGATAAATAAGAATATTTAGAGTCAAATATTGAAATCATCATGGTGCCTAGACCATGATGGCTCTCATCTTCCTCATACCTATTTCATCTCATGGAGCCTAGACCATGATGAGTCTCCTCTTCCCCATACTTATTTCATCTCCATAGAGATGCAACATTTGCATGTCTCTTTAATTGATATTTTACTCTATTCTTTTTAATTCTCCATGATAGGCAATCATAAAAATGTAAGTATAACACAGAAATTGTGTATTGGTAAAGTCTAGAGAGATGTGCATGCCCTACCCACTCTAAATTTGAACCTATGACCTTCTAGGAGGAAGCTCAAGCTCTTAACCTTTAGACCTAATCCCTTTCCCTCCCTCTCTGTCTCTCTCTATCACATAAAATAATATTTAAAATAAAATAATGAATTGAGAATATATAAATGAATTGTCTAATTAATATTAAAAATTAATTAAAATATAACTTATTATAATTACAAGTAAAACATTATTAATTACAATAAAAATAAATAAAAAATAACTAAAACTATGTTTCCTCATAAAATATAAATATTAATAATTTTTAAGTACCTAAAGTTAACATACAAATATTTTACCAATCCAATCATTTTACAACAACTAACTATAATTTAATTATAATTTTACAATGATTATACATATGTGTGTATGAGGGAGAGAGAGAAACTCTGATGTGCCTCCATTTTGAAGCCTTATAGCAAATGAAGACTTTGAAACAAAAATGACACTAATGGGAATTATGTAACTCTTAATGTAAGTCCAATGTGAACAATTTATGATCAGTTCATGATCAGTCCTTCTGAATGATTGATATTTTCCATTTAGGATATATATATATACTTTTACCATAATAAAAGTTATTATAAGTTTAGTAATTTTAAAAAGTGATTACATATCTTTTTTTTTAAGTTTAATAGACCAAAGTTGATCTTAATCTATGTTAATAATCTATATATGTGTATATGTACTTATATGGGTTATTAACTTATATTAAATTGTGGTCTATCAAACTTATAACAAACTTATAAAATAAAGTATGTAATCACCTGTTTTTAGAAAATTAAAATCACCACATTCGTGATGATTTTAAAAGTTATTATAGTGAGTCTTGTAACATTTTTTTTTGAAATGAAGATTTAATGTGGATGAGTGTAGGATATTTTAAGAGAAATTAAATTTCATCACCAATCCTTAATAGTGTCACTCATGCTATTTATTTTGTTTTTACACATTAAAAGGTAAAACGTGATCATAATTGAGAAATTTATTTTTATAAAAAAAAAAAATATTCTCCAAATTAATTTCAAAAATATATTAGTTTTTAATATTATATATTTCCCTTACCATCATATAAAAATTATAAATTAAACATAATAAAAATATGGTAAAAATAAATAAATTATATAGAAACTATAAACACTATTTTAAAGATTTCCCAAAATTTATAAACACTGCTTTAAAGATTTCCCAAAATTTTAAATATTTTCTATATGATATTGGTAAATATTTTCTATGATATTGGTTAGTATATTATTTAATTGTTTATAAATCAATAAGAAAATAAAAATTCATCTATTATCTATTTATTTTATTTATTTATATTATATTGATGTTTTTTCCAAATATAAATTATTTTTCATGAATTTATCAATAGCATTGATTTCACATTTTCCTGTTTAAATAAAAAACCTAAAAAATAATTGAAAAAATTATATAAGATTTGATATCTTATCAAAAAATTATATATATATAATAAATTTTAAAACTATATATAATAACTTTAATCTTATATTTTAGTTTTTTTAAATTTTTAAATATTAATAATTAATAATTTATTTATCCAAAATTATATAAGTTTAGTGAAAAGATGAATTTTATATTTTTTAATAAACAAATTTTGGAAAAAAAAACATTTCTTTTGTTGAAGAAATTTTTAATTAAATGACTAGAGATAATGACCAATACAAGTAGTTTAAGAAGAAGAGATTTAACCAATTGAATAGGAATTCCACTCTCCTCCAACTAGTTACAGTGGTCATTTTTCCACTCTCCTCCAACTAGTTACAGTGGTCATTTTTCCACTCTCCCTTCGACCACTCTCCCCTTCAAATTAGCCACATTAGTCATTATTCTTAATCACTTAAAATTTCTTTATAATGAAAATTAAATCAGTTCCTTTCCTAAACCAATCTAAACATAATCTATATAGTATACAATAGTATTATTTTTATGGAGTAGTCTATTTGTTAGAACTTTTATTGATTTTTATTTCTAAAATCTCAATTTTGAAAGATTCAAATCATGTTTTAATGCATAAATAAATTCACCATCCTCAAATACACCAAGATTATGCAATTTTAACAACTATCATATCCTTTTTCAAAAATTAATCTAAATTTTTTGATTATTATATAAAAACAAGCTAAAAAACCAAACAAAATTGAAAATGTAATGTTATAGAACCATTTTACAAAATAAAGGTAAAAAAACTATGACACTGCTCTGCAATCTATGATATGCACATTGAATGTGAGTGAAAATTCAAATCTCCATCTCTCTACTTGCAAACCTGCTTAAGCAAAGCCTTCTTGCAAGGCCACTTATATTTTTTTTCGCCTTAAAAATCACTTGTGTATAGAGGCTTTGTTTTGTCGGTTCATTGTTCCTTCATGCAACATGGCATGAGTGCACTCGTTATCTTCCCTGTTTTTTTTGGTTTTCAAGTATTTTTCAATTGAGGTTTGAATCACTATTATAAAACTTTTTCTAAAACCTTTTTCACTAAGATTGTAATCTTCTCTACAATCTCAATCTCAATACGTGTAATAGATACTCCTTTGCTCTCTCTATTGTGTGAAATCTGTATAAATAACCTAAACTATGTATGGCTACATAAATACTCAGGCTTCCCCTCTATAATATGTGAGCTTTTATCATCCTCTTATATTAAAATACCCTTACAATCTTATTCCACAACCCCTTCAATCGAATTATCTTGCATCTGTACTTTCCACTTTACAGATATGTAATGTTCTTAGCCTCTATTGTAATTACCCCCCCCTTAGTGACAGAAACAATAACTCAAAGTTGCTCTCACTTAATCAACTCATCATTCGAACCTCTCACAATTTACTAATCGATGATACTGCATCTGCCTATAACTTATAAACATAGAGTTCGACGTGTATATGGATTATCAACTATTGAACTTACAAACGATACAAACCCTGAAGCGGTATCTCTAAGAGAAGAGAATTACTCTTGCATATTTTAATCTCGTCATGGTCGTTTTAATAAGTAAATGCCATATTATACTACATGAATGGGAAGATACGCGCATAACATGGTCTTAGAAAGGCACTGTATAATCAACATGCTTAAACAAGTACCTAACGAAGAGGCGTAAAAAAACAGATTCATTTTGTGTATAAATTTTTGGATTGAACAGTTTTAAAGTTGGAATTACTGAACTTTAACAAAAGTCCAATCCAAAGATTATACATAGAAAATCTGCATTAAAAAAACAAATTCAACAAGTAATTTCACTCGATAGTAGAGTAACATACGGAGTTTATGTCTCTAGGATTAGATGAGGCGTTGAATCAAATGCAAGTGAAGGAAAGCACCCAAGACATCAATATTCCCACTAATAAGAATCTCGTTCAATATTGTTTCTATCGATCATGCTTAATTCCAAAATATTCAGATGAAAATAAATTCAGTTTGTGTTTACAGACCTTGAACCATTTCTTAACTTAACTAGGAAGATCTTCCAAGCAGCTTGAGTTTCTCATAAGTACTATGGGCATATGTGACTTGAAATCCAGGTAGTAAAGTCCATCCATTTAATTTTTGTTTCTTTCCCTAACGATTTAATTTTTGTTTCTTTCCCTAACGACTAAAGGCAGAAACCCTATTAGAGTTTTCACTTCTTTCGAGCTCATAGATGAAAACCCTAATGCCTGATGCTTCAAAGTCTAGTCAGGATATATGCTGGCAATGGTAATGGAAGGAGTGTTTGCACATTTAGTTGGTTAAGCGAGATCTAATATTTCATGCTTACTCATGAATATAAACTGCTGCCATCAATTTTTTTTTGCCACAGATGGGTAGCTAAAGATATTTGCACGTAAAAAGAGGCTTCGAACAGTTTAAGCTAAACTTATATCGGCAATAAAAAGCCTTACTCGGGAAGCATCACATGGATATTCCAGGCTGCATAACACGAGAGAATTGAATCTCGGATCGATGGGAATATCCTGGGAAGTATATGCCATAATGTATAAGAATTTATTCTGTTTGTTGTTTTAAAGTTATCGTGCCTTTTTTGTGACCACTAAAACTAATGAAATTTCTAACCCCATGTATATTTCATATGCTGAGAACTTTAAAAGCAGCTGTGATGCCTGTACTATTTTTTTTTATCTAATGTACAGATGGCTGTCGAGAATCTACGTCGTACGTACAGTGGAAGTGGATGTGTATGGCGCTGATGTATATCTAGTTTCTTGTCATGACAGCAACATATATGAGCCGATCGAATAAGATTCATCATCATTTCTACAAAAAAACGATTTTCAGTTTTGTAGTTTGAAAGGACAAATATGAAAGTTTGCAAGGCTAATCTCATGCTTGCCTGGTCAGCTAAGTAGAGGTCTGGCCCATTCAACCTATATCTAGCAGTATGCCAAGTACCTGATTAATGTGTTTATGATCATACTCGTTTAACACTAAGGTGGGTTCCACGTGCATTTATTAGCTCTAGTCTTTCTATATCTTCTCTATGGATTAATGGGAAAACTGCGTTGTTACTAGATAACTGCACATCACCTACATTGCCTTTTCAATGCTGTCTCCCAATTGTTTACAGCTAAGCTATAGCTGTTGTGGACTCATGGCAAACACCCCAAATCCCACAGTAAACCATTCGATTGAATTGAGTAGATCCAGTGGAAATAGATAGCAGGCTTGAATATATCAATATTTGCTAAAATTTCATTGAGAGTAGGCCTACAGAAGAGGAAAATAGATAGGAATGATATTGCAAATTTTGTAGCTGTACCCAAGCATTCAATGTTTAGAAACCTATTTGTTTGATCGAAAAATCGAGTCTGAATCGTACCAAGATTCTCTCTGACAGAAACATGGAACGATTTAAATATCGATAGGGATATTAATAGAATTGAATTTATGACCCTCACCCCAGTTTTAGGTTTCCTGCCACAAATTGTGTCTGATGCCGTCATAGGCCTTTTTCAAGCGAGTGATCTAAGCGGATCACGGGCAACCATGCTTGTCTGGGGTGAATGCTGGTCCATATTTGAAGGATTCGTAAGTCAGGGCGAGGATTAATTAGAGGTTTGAAAATTTAAGCCTTTCCAAACTATGACTACAAGGCGTGACAGAAGAACAAAATAGTACAAGAATGTACGTCTAAATTACCTTTGTTTGTTTCTCCCTACAGAACTCTTTCGTCTACGTTAAAAAATATTCAGTCATTCATTAATCTGCTTTCACGAAGTCGCAGAGAGGTTTTCTTATAGCTGCAAGTGCAAGTATGGGACACATTTGTTAAAACTGTTTACAGCAAGCAAAATTGCATTGTAGGGATAGTATATAGAGAGAGGAATGAAAGATTTAGAGGCAAAATTGGGCTTTTGAGTAACAGACCTTAGAGAAAAATAGTTGGTCGAGGCGACGCCGACGCTCCTCCCTTCAACTCGAAGCTCAAGACGCCAACTCCAGCTGTTTTCTTGAATCTCAGAATTACAAATATCTGCGAGGAGGAAGCCGAAGCCGAAGCCGAGATTCAAAGAACATGTGGCCAACAAGTGAAAGGTTGTCCAATGTGATGATCAGAAGGTCATATGAGCACCTTAACGGGGGCTGTAGAAAGGAAGGATCTACAGCCCACTTCACCCTTAGATTTGCACTCAGCAGCAGCAGCAGCTCCGGTTGAATTTGGTTTGCTTTTGATTTTGACGAAGGCAGACAATCTTGTGCATTAATGTGCGCACCAGCTCTAAGTACATACTATGGGGATCAGAGCCGAGAAGACATAAGTGTGTGTGGCGCTAGATCCGGGGAATGTACTCGGACAAAACGGTGAAATAAAATACGTACAGGAATCGAGGAGCGAAAAAGAAGAAATATACGAGACGGGAAAATGTTGCAAAGGGGACTGGCGGGGTAGTGTGCACAGAGGGCTATGATAATGGATGGTAAGTGGGGGAGGAGGAGGAGAAGCAACGAGAAGAAGAGAAAAGAAGTGAAATGAAATGTACAAAGGGATTGGGGGCCTCCTCGATGTCAGAGGAAAAACAGTTGTAACAGTGTTGAGCACCAAACCGAACCGAACGAACCGAACCGAGCAGAGCAGAAAACAGAGAGATCGATGAAAAGAGATGGAGGAAGGACTGGGGAGCTTTGAAGGGAGGAGGAGTCGATATCAGCAGACAAGGAATGAAGGACGGAAGGAATAAATGAATGAATGAATGCAATTAATGAAGGATGGTTGCTCCTGGATTTGATGGGCTAGGGTGGGGACCTGCTTACGTAAGGGAGCAGTCTCTGTAAAAAGGGCTATTGTTCAGGTCGCGGGACCGCCTGAGGGAAGATTGAGCGACTGCGGTTGGTTGATATTAGGGTTTTTCTATTTCACGTGTGGCCCATCCGGGGGACCTCCCACGACCGACGCTATACATTACGACCGCGACCTTTCTCCAAATAGAAACAAAATATATTATATCGCAGGTTAAAAAACCCCTCCGTTTCGCCGGACGGGCGTGCTGGGTCAGGCAACCTCCCGGCCGGATGAGAGGCGGGCTGGCTGGGTGCGCCGACTGATGAGTAGATGGACCCTCTGAATGATGTGTGTGGGGTTGTTTCGTGTACGTGGCAAGTTGGTCGACGGGGTCTTTTGCCCTTCCCTGTATTATACAAACCATGGGAAAATTGTATTATACAGACCATTGGAAAATTACCGTCTGCTGTATCTCGGGCCCCACCGGCCCGAAGCTCTTCGATCCACGAAGAGGTAGAACGAGGAAGTAGCTGTTTAAGGGACGATTTTGATTTTCTGGTTGATTTCCAGCAGGAATTCGGTGAATTTAACTTATAAAATATTGTAATTTTTGTTGTTTGTTGGGTGATTCTAACTGCAGAAATGAAATCATATGACCAGAAAACCTCAAGCAGCACCCACATTTTGTAAGATCTAGCAATGTTTTTGTATATTTTGAAAATTCAGTGAAGATTCATAGCCAGGAACAAGTAAAAAACAGGCAGAAATAGGAAGAAAATAATCCCCTAGTTAAACAACTTGGAAAGAAAGAAGGTTGCCCTAGTAAATTTCTTTTATGGAATTTATCTGAATTTTGAAAGTATAAGAATTTAAAGCTCGATGAACTGTTCAACTTAATCATTTAACCAAGTTTATTTAAATCTTAATCAAGATGTATTATAATGAGCATGAAATGAATATAATTAACCATTTAACTAAGTCAATTTTAAATTTTAATCAAGATGCATTACAATGACCATGAAATAAATACCAACTGTACACTTGTTACACTCATCATGTTAATCCGTTAGATGAAGCCCAAAATATTTATTAATGCCTATCAAGTTGTAAAACACTAATTATGCTGATAGGCAATTAGATAATATCTCAGATTTTGGACTTGCTTTAGCAGATCAACAAAATTAATCCAAGTGACACAAGTCTATAACATGGATTAATTTGATGGTAGCCATATTTTGTTATGCTTAAATGAATCTTGATTAAGATTTAAATAAGCTTTAGTTAAAGGGTGGTTAAAGCTATTTGTTTTTATTTTTTCATATCAGTGTTTTGTTTTTTATTTTATTAAATAATATTTGTTTTGTGTTTATATTAAGCTTAACAATCTGATATGAATAATGTATATAAAATTATTTATTTTAGCTTTTATTTAATAGCCTTTTTATCTTCACAAAGCTACTTTACATGTTAAATATATTAGGTCACCCACATAGTTTGTGGTTGGATCAGGTTGATAGAGATCAATTTGTTGAGAGATAGTTATGGAATGGACGATATTTTGGAAATTATTTTTTATTCCTCATATTCTTCTAGTTAAAGATGCTCAAGTGTGAGTTATCCATTCCTAGCTTTATGTTATCACCCACATTCTTCCTCATATCCATTAATCAACTGACTTATTTTTTATATTTTTTTTCTTTTTATCTCACATTCTTCTAGTTATCTGCTATGAACTATTTGTTATCCATTTATCAGAGTTATTTCAAATTTTGAACAACTACCATAAAATCAATTTAGGGTACACTTGTGCCACAAAATCAATTTAGAGTACACTTGTCTCATCCTTGTTTGTAGCTGAAAAAACATAGTCCGTACTCCACCCAAAATCTTAATTAAAAACTTCTATCCATAAAATCAATTTAGGGTACACTTGTGCCACAAAATCAATTTAGAGTACACTTGTCTCATCCTTGTTTGTAGCTGAAAAAACATAGTCCGTACTCCACCCAAAATCTTAATTAAAAACTTTTATCCACTTAATTATAAAATTTTATTAATATATATTTTATAAAAAAATATAAAAAAATCAATTGTGCAAGTTTATGCCCCTAAAATAAAGTATAAACGGTGAAAATATTATTGTTTAATGTATTTTGAAAAAGTATACAAGAGATTGTTCACTGCTGAAAATTGAAAGTATTTGCAAATTCCTTTATCTGGATGTGAACTAGTCATTCAATTCAGTGACATTTGTATTTTGAAAAAGTATATAAGAGATTGTTCTGTACTGAAATTTGAAAGTATTTGCAAATTCCTTTATATGAATATGTGAACTAGTTATTCAACATTTGTCATATAAAGCTTTTGGTTAGATTTCAAGTTGGCTGAGATCTGACAGGCATCAATCTTGCTCTGGTCGCATTAAATGATTTGCAATAGACAGTATCGCTGACCTACAATGTTGGTCTCAATCCTCTTTTATTTTATTTATTTCTTTTCTCTTTTTCTTTTGAACTTTGTGAGTACTCTTCTTTCCACGATAAAAACTTCTTTGTCTTGAAAAGAAATCTGGTGATACTCTTGCTTTCAATGGTAAAGAGAAAACTAAATTTTTTCATGTTAACACTTCACTTGGCATAGTAAAGGGAAACATGTTAAGCAACTAAGAATCCAAAAATAATTTAGTTAATAGTTGGGGTCATTGTTGAAAGACTTTATGTAAAGTGATTATTTTCACATATTATATAAAAAGAAATTATGCCCAACTTTAATTTTAGGTTTTCACAACTTATCTGTATTTTCTGTCATAGACTTTGTGCTTTAATAGAAGATCCTACATATCTTTATTTATTTCAAAATATATATTTTATAATGAAAAGAAATCCTTTTACTACAAGATATATAAGCAGAAGTTAGAATACAGTTCGAATCTAACGAGAGGGACTGAGGGAGCAGTATCTGTTAGTCCAAATTCCGTGCTTGGGCGTCACGACCGGAATCCTTACCGCTCACTCACTGCAGGCAGCACGCGAACTCTCAAAGGCTGTCGTCCATAGCGCACTGACACGTAGGGAACAATTTACAGCGCGTGCTCGCTTGACGTCGACGCCACAGTCAAACTTTCCGCAGGCACGGTCACATGAAAGGAGCTCAAGCACATTAGTCCAAGCCCGCAAGGGCCCAAATGTCGCCGCCATTTAATCGGACGGAGAAAAAAGACGGCGGATAACTCACGCCATCCTCTGATGATCCTCATACTCCTCCTCGCTGCCCGGAGATCTAGCGAACGTTAACGGGCGGTACCATCAGTGCACAGCACTTCGATTACTTGCCGGCCGGCGAAAGGGGCAGCGCCGGCGGCGGCGCGCGTGGTTAAGAAGGTGAAAAGTGAAGGAAAAGTTTCACACGTGAGCCAACGTGGACGGTGGGACTCCTTTTTTTATATTAAAAAAAAAGAAGAAAAAGTGTGTTTACGCCTCCGGGATTGTGAAAACTTAAAAAGGTGGTGGGAGACCGGGAGTAAACTGCTCGTGCTCACTCTATCATTGCTGTGTGGATCCCTACCGTCCGATAATGATCTCAGGTCGCGGATCGAACTCGCTCCGCGACATGTAGCTGAGGGGCCCCTGAAGCGCATCTACCGCGAGCAAAAGGAAAAGGTAAAATTAAAAAAATACAGAAAAAGGAAGCGGATACTCTAATACTCCCAGGGGCCACACTGAGTGTGATGATGTTGGGATATTTTTATAAATTTGTAGAGCAGGGTATTTTATGCGTATTATTCCAGTAGGTTGGACGGAAGGTGGCATGTATAATGAAAGCGTGGGGGGAGAAATAGAAGCTTCAAAGAGGGGACAAGGAGTGCTAAACTTAATATTAAGTGGTTGAACCACGGGGGTTGGCGGGACAGTTGGGGTTCAAAAGGAGGAGATGACAGCTGTGCAGACACAAACTATACAATACAGTGTTTGTAACACATTATTTTTATGTTATCGTTTCGGAGAAATCAATGGTGTCTAGGGTTGGCGTGCGCATGCGCAACTGCAACATTAACCCCAGAGTTTAAAGAGAAATGAAAGTGAACAGTGAAACCAACATTCATTCCCAACATCGATTTACTGTCCTGAATAAAAAGCGGAACATATTCCCTCATTGCTTTATACCTTCTGTACGTAATTGCTTTAGTATGTTTTGTCCGTTTCTATCAAATTGGGGAGTCCGTTTCTATCAAAGTGGCGATCCATACGGGTAAACATTATTTAGCATGTTGCATAGCATTTAATGCAGCTAGAGCACTTTTGATGACAGTGACTCTTAGCAGTGCATTTTTTGATAGGATGGTGCATCATATCTAAAATATATGCATTTCGAAGGCGCATTAAATGCCACCCTGCAAAGTGCATATTGATGACCCAAATTATTATATACAATTATATATATAATCTATTTTTAAGGTCACCGCCAAACGAGACACCAAATTGGTGTATGAGACCCCCTTGTTTGTGGGACAAGGGACCCCCCTCTACGCAGCGATTTAACCGCTAAAGTCTACAGAGGTGTACATACACTACCCCCCTCTGGATTTGAACCCGTGACCTCCTAAGAGGAAACACATGCTCTTAACCATTAGGCCCACGCCCACTCTTAATATATATAGCTATTAAGAATGAAGCTTTCTCCCGCACGGGTGTGGTTCATTGGCGGTTCACTTGTTATGAAGTCACAGTTGTAAATGGAGGTCACGAGTTCAAATCACACCCAGCTTTCCCCGTGTCCCATGCTTGCAGGGTGTGTGGGGCACGTAGGGGTATAGTGGTAGCGGAATTGGATCCATCGACCTCGTGTCACGCGAGTACCAGTCAAGTCTCCAATTGTCGATTCCCCTAGCAAAAAAAAAAAAGAAGGAAGCTTTCTAAATAGGAGATGATTTTGATTTTTCGGTCGATTTTTTGTCGGAATTCGGTAAATTTAACGTACAAAATATGTAATTTTTGTTGTTTGTTGCACAATTTTAAGGGTAGAATTGAAATTGCATGAAAGGAAAACCCCCCAGCACCCACACTCTATAAGATGTGGTAGTGTTTTTGCGTGTTCTGAAAACTCCATGAAGATTCATAGCCAGAAACGCACAAAAAAAAACTGGAAAAAGGGGGAAATTCATCCCCTGTTTAGACAACTCGAGAAGCCTTCTAAATAGGGGATGATTTTGACTTTTCAGTCGAATTTTCGCCGGAATTCGGTAAATTTAACGTACAAAATCTGTAATTTCTGTTGTTTATTGCGCAATTTTAAGGAAAGAAATGAAATCGCGTGACTGGAAAACCCCCCAACACCTACACTCTGTAAGATATGGCAGCATTTTTGCACATTTTGAAAATTCCGTGAAGATTCATAGCTAGAAATGCACAAAAACTAGCCAGAAAGGGGGGAATCCGTTCCTTGTTTAGAGCCTTCTAAATAGGGGACGATTTTGATTTTCTAGTCGATATCTAGTTTGCTGAACAAAAGGAATATCTTCATTCCATGTCTAGAGTAAGTTATTGGTTAAAGTCAAACTTGTAGGCACTTTTGAATTGGTTGTCCAATTCTTTATTAAAAAGTAAACAATAAACTATTTGTATTTTTTCGACCATTTATCTTTGAATTTGACAATGTGATTTTTGTTGAAATCATGATTTTCAGTGTTCAAATTGCAATTTTGATTGCAAAATGGATTCAGTGCCCTTGATTACCATTGTAACACCTTTAGCATGCAATTGCAACAACCTAAAACTGTAATTTCAACAATAGACAATTTATATTTTTCCGACGACTTATCCTAAAACCGTAATTAGAACCATATCGTAATGGAGTAAGCTAAACAATAGACGATTTGTATTTTTTAGATGATTTATCCTTGAATCTGACAATATGATTTTTTTGTTGAAATCATTATTTTCATTGTTCAAATTGCAATTTTGATTACATAATTGGATTCAATGCCCTTGATTACCATTGAAGCACCTTGAATATGCAATTCCAACAACCTAAAACCATAATTTCAACAATTTAAACCAAATTTTGGGTGTAAAAATCTCCAAAAAAAGAGAAAAAAATGGTGCAAATCAACAATTGTTTAGCTTACACCTATTGTAATATTCTTCTCAAAATAAGATATTGGTGGATGCCTCGAACCCCAAGGCATTCAACCAATCAACCCTGTCGAAGTTCGAAACTCAATTACCTCATCGCACATGCTTATGGGCCATAGCATCGAGCTGAAGTTTATCCTCGGTGAAAGCCACTAAGATCTATCTATTTTCCTTGATAAAAAAGATATTGATTCATTATGTCTTGGCTTAAAGGTTATACTTGAGACACCATCGATTCAGTCACAAATTATTGGTATATATAAATTATAGAATATTATATATATATCCATTATACCTTCTCTCAAAGATTATACATATTTTCATAAAAACTTTGACCACTTTCTCTACTTAAAAATCTTCTTAATTGAAAAAAAAAAGCCCTTATCAAATTCTACAATCATATAATCTCCATATATTAATTCCTCATCTACTCTACCCAAACATGTTTAAGATAAACAACCAAAAGTACACGAGCATTGTATACACATATTTCTAATTTACTAATATACTTTTTATTAATTTGTTTTTATATACATATTTCTAATTTACTTATATATTTATGACTACTTAATATAGTCTAAGTATTTTAATTTAAAAGTGTGTTTTATAAGTATTACATACTTTTATATTGTATAATATTTTTTTTGCAAACGTAAATTGAATTATGAAGTACACTTTACGTATTTTAATGTAAACATATCAATATATATCTACCTATTTTTAAATCTATTACACCCTAGTATATTGATAAAAGCACTATGCAAAGTTCAGTCATTCATGTTTGTCCCTACCAACAAGCCCCTCTCTCTATATATTTAAAAGTGACTTCCTAGAGAATATGTTACGAGTATATTGTTTGTTAATTGTTAATATAAACGTTTGGGTATCTACAACACATAATTCAATGAATGTAAGAGTGGCAAATTACCTTAATTGTCATTCTCATGTAAGTATTTTTTTTAATTTATTGATAATTTGGCTTTTCATCTCTTCTTTCTTAAGCTGGTTTGGCTTTTTTCATATATCTATTTTTTTAAATAATAAATGATAATATAAACTTTATCATTTAGTTGGTTGGGCTTTATGAAGTCATGTAAATATATTTCTTTTTTATGATAATATTGGCTTTTCATTTTTTTAAGTTGATTTGGCTTTTTTATATATTTATTTTTTTTAAATGATAGCATAGATTTTTATCATTCTTTAGTTGGTTGGGCTTTATGTAGGTTGGGCTTTATGTAGTCTTCGGATTTGTTAAGATCTTTCTAAAAATAGAATTGTACTTCAATTTGAAATTAAAAGATGATGTGTTCATATCAATGTTATTTTTTTATCCCAATTATATCATTATACTATGTGGGGTGGTTTAGAAATTACATATTATGTTTTTTTTCCAGTATACATCAATGGTATGAAATTACATTAGTTTGTATCATAACTTTCATAATATAAAGAGGTTGAAGAGGTTGTGGATGAGGAAAAAACATGTAACTCAAAAATGTTATCTCAATTTTCTTTAAGTATGCCTTAACACCATCTAATGTAATTTCCTTCACATTCTTTTGCAACTTTAACTTTCTTAGTGTAAGATTGTGAATGAAGAAAAAACATAATGTGTATTCTTAGTTTTAATATCTAGTATCTTGCTCAACAATAAGTTTTGTTGTCATATTTTCTTTTATAGATGTTTACAGAGATTTGTTGCATTGCACTAGTTACACAGATGCGAAAGAAGAACCCCTTTTTGTTGAGTGGACTCTCTTCACTCCTTAGAATAACAATCATTTACACAAGGAGCACCCTATTCTTCTTTATTGGGAAGACTTTTCACTCCTCAACATTTTAACTAGTTGCACACAAGCAAGGAACACCTCTTTCTTTTGATGGCCAAACTTTTCACTCCTCATCATAATGAGTCACTCTTGGTAATGTCTTAATGTTATATAAATTTGTTCACTATACATCTTGTTTGCTAGTAAGCTTCAACTTAAGTGTAAGATAGAGTTATACTTTTCAAAACAATATTTGGTAAAAATATCATCTAAGTTGCTATTACTTATTGGATTTTCATTGTTGTTAGCAACCTTCAGCGTAAACATGCGATAGGGCTATTTTTCAAAATATTATTTATTGGAGAGACGATTTGACATTCTATTGTTATTTTGACATATATTCACTCTTTTGATTTCCTTTTTTAATAGTATGTAGTAACCTATTTTGTTTTGGGGATGTTCACTATTATATCATGGTTCTTTGTTTTTTTTTGGTTTGTTAGTTGTCTTTGTTCATCATTAAGGAATTTATAATTATGTGGAATCCCAACATATAATAAAACCTTAAAGCGTGTGGGGGGGGGGGGGGGGAGACAATAATTTGTTAGATTTAAAAAAAAAATATCCCCAATAACAAGATCACTAAAAGAACGACAAGCACATAATGACAAAGAAGACACAAAGATTTATCCCGGGAAGCCCTCATGGGGAAGAAAACCCAACAAAACTTCCTCGATATGAAACCAACCAAGTACAGTGTAAGGCAACAAGACTAAGATACATTTATTCTTCTCTTCTAGATGGATTCCTCTCTCTCTCTCTCTAGCGAACTTGCTTGAGTTGTGAGTGTGTCCAAATGAGGAGGGAACCTCATTTATTTATACACATCAGCTAGGAAGTCTAAGAGCCCAACAACCGAATTCATCTCTCCATTAGGGCCGACTTACATTGGGAGACACTAAAAGAATATTTAACAATTCTTTTGTGGGTACTATTAACCTGACTTACAACATAGGTTTTACCTCAATACTTTACATGACCAATTACATCAATGACATCCCTAATTGGAGGAACAACATCTCCAGAAGGGAGGGAGAACAATAATATATAAAAGTACAATAGAATATCTTCTGTAGTTACATATTTCAACAATCCCAATTAAAAAGGAAGGTAATCTACATCATTAGAAACAATAAAAACAACATATGTACAACTGAATGGTGGATCTATATATCATAGGAAGTTTTGTAACAACAACATCATAGGTAGCATTATCATCACAAAACACCATCATAGTGGAACACCATTGTCACAGAGCAAAAACATCACGAAACATCATCATCATGGAACATCATCATCTTGGAACATCATCATCTTGGAACATCATCATCGTGGAGGATCATCATCACAGAGAATCGTCATCATCATCAGTATGTGAATACTGGGACATCATCATCATCAGTATGTGAATCCTGGAACATCATTATCATTTGCAACATCAATATGTGAATACTGGAACATCCTCATCATCTACGACATCGGTATGTGTATACTGGAGCATCACCATCATCTGCACCATCAATATGTGAATACTAGAACAACAACAACATCATTAGCATGTTAGTGCTAAAACAACATAATCAAAAAATAAATGCTAGGTCATCATCTACATCATCAACTTAGAGATGATGGAACAACATCATCGTCATCAGCATAAAATGATAAGACATCATCATCATCATCATCATCGTGTGTTGTAGTAACATCATCATCAACAACAACACAGAGTGTTGGGACCACATCATCATCAATAACACTAAGTGTTGGGACCACATCATCATCATCAACACATAGTGTCAGAACCATATCATCATCATCAACACAGAGTGATGGAACCCTATAATAATCATCATCATAGAGTGTTGGGACCACATCATCATCAGCAACATAGAGTGCTAATCCATTTGAAGCATCATCACGGCGGGCACTCTAGTAGACCCAACTAGCCTTGTCTAGATTACTAATACTTTTGGACCAAATAAGCCTAGATAGACATACTGATATACCCAGGGACCAAACAAGCCTTGTTTGGCTTACTAACCCTTTCAGGATAAACAAGCCTATCCAGACATACTAATCCCCCTAGGATTAACTAGGCCTTGTCATCACTGATATATCAATCCCAATGGGATCAACCCAGCCTTATCATACTGACATACTAATCCTAGACTGAGATGCCACACCACTACAATAGGAAACCATGTCATCATCAACATCATCACTCCCTCTTTCAAGGGAGGTCCTTTCGGACTACACCAAGCTTGTCTCGAAAGTATTCAAACTTTACATGAGACAGAGGCTTAGTCAATACATCGACCACTTGTTCCTCTATAGGAACATATTGGAGTTGTATTTTTCACTTCTACACCATGTCTCGAATATAATGGAACTTTATCTCTATGTGTTTTGACATGTCATGAAACACTAGGTTTTCTGACAGCTTGATGCAACTCTAATTGTTGCAGTAGATATCAGTCACATCCATCTCTGTATCGAACAATCTTGTTAACAACTTGCGGATCCAAACTTCTACACTACATGTTAAACATGCGACAATGTATTCAACCTTTGGTGTACTGAGAGCAACACAAGTCTGCTTCATGCTAATCCATGACATCACACCTAATCCCAAACTAAAACAACATCCTGAGGTACTCTTCTTGTCATCGACGCTCTCATCCCTATCTGAATCTATATAACCATGTAGTCTAATCTCACCATCAGCTACATATCTGAGGCCATAATCTAGTGTACCCTTAAGGTATCTCATCACATGTTTTGTTCAAAATAGGTTAACATGTCAAGGCTCCACCATACACTGACTTAATGTGTTTAGAACAAAACATATATCCAGTCTAGTATTCTCCAGGTAAATTAGTGAGCCAATACTTTGTCGATACAATGTAACATCTACTGTATCTGAGGAATCATCATTAAGTAGCTCCAAATTAGTCACTATTAAAGTGTTCATCACCTTGCAATCCAACATCCCAAATCTCTTTAGGATATCAACAATATATTTTCCTTGATTAAGGAAAATATCATCTAGGAACTGTCATACTTCAATATCGAGAAAATAATGCATCATACCAAGATATTTCATTTCAAATTCAACATCAAGCTTCTCCTTACATTCACCGATAAGCTTCTCTTCACCTGTTAGGAATAAATCATCAACATATAACAATAGAATCATAATACCTTCATAGAAAACCTTATAGTAAAGGTTGGAATTTGATTTACTCTTGGTCTATCCAAAGCTTATCAAAAATCCATTAATTCTTCTATACCATGCTCTGGGTACTTTCTTTAACCCATATAATTTTTTCTTCAATTTGCATACATATGAATTTATGTCATGGGTTTCAAAATCTGGAGGTTGTTCAATGTATACCTCTTCTTCCATCACACCATTTAGAAAGGTTGTATTTACATCCATTTGGTGTAGATTCCATTTCATCTTGGCTGCAAAGCCAAGGACAATTTTGATTGAGGTATATCTTTCTACTGGTGTAAAGTCTCTTCATAATAAATTCCTTCTTTATGTGAGAATCCTTAAGCTACCAATCTTGCCTTGTACTTCTCAATACTTATGTATCTTGAATGTTTTGTCTTGAATATCCACTTTGAGGAAAAAACTAACTTCTCTCTTGGTCTTGGTACTACATCCCAAACATCATTTTTTATGATAGACTGGTATTGTTCAACTATTGCATCCATCCACTCCTTATTCTTTGTAGATTCTTAAAAATAGGTAGGTTATGTATCAATGAGATTACAGATCAAGGCTACATATTTGGAATAGGTCCTTGGTCTCTTGCTTCCTTCTAGATCTCCATATTTTTCTACACCTTGAATGACATCATGAGCCCAAGCCAGTCTTCTCTTCTATGAGATCATTTCATGAGGTGTCTCCATAGGCCTTTGAGGCTCCGTCATGCCATGGTCTTTTGGTATCTGTTCTTCTTCAACATTGCAGACTGACATTCTACAAGTTTCTTCAACTCTGGGGGCTTCATGTTCTTCTTCTTGATATTCATCTGCATGGTTCTTTCTAGACTTACTGAAAGTTGCATCTTCATAAAATATAAAATCTCTATGGATATCGATCTAGAGATAACCTTGAATCTAAACTCTATAAGATTTTGACTTATCACTATTTCCAACAAACATTCCCTTCTTTTCAGAAGGGTCCAATTTTGATATTTTCTCCTTGGAAACATGTATAAATATAGGACAACCAATTATCAGGTGGATGAATTTAGGCTTCTCTTTGGTAAACAATTTTTTTGGAGTTTTGTTTCCAAGATCATTGTGGGAGATTCTCTTCTAAACATACACTATGGTTCTAGCTGCTTCAACCCATAAGTTCATGGGTAGATCTTGATCATGAATCATTTCTTTCACAACTTCCATGATAGTTCTATTCTTTCTTTCTGCTACTCCATTCTGTTGAGTATTATAGGGTGTGGTGAGTTCCCTATTTGTTATAGCTCAAAATGACACATCTCTTCCTATGACCACTTTCCCATGTTTCTGTCGCATGTCGACACTTCCATGACGACACTTCATGAAAGTCACTAAAAAAACACATGACTTGGAGGACCCATATCCAGAGCTTTGTAACTCCGTTTGAATTCATCTCTAAACCGTTAGAAAGATATTTCAATTTTCTAAAACTTTCCATAAGACACCAAAGTATAAAAATTCCCAGAAATACCCTTAAAATGAGATTTTTTTATGCATATGCAAGTTGCCTTAAGGAAAACTCGCGTATGGTACACGACTTGCTATATATAATACTCGCGTATGCCCTAAATACGTGACTATTTTCATTGCAACCCGTGTATACCTCCTGCATATGTGATTGATGTCTCTACAACCCGCGTATTCGTCCTGAAAATGTAAAAAAAATATGTTTTTCGAAATTTGGGTAGTTTGGTTAGTTATGCAATTGACTCCTTCAGTTGTAATTAATTTGTCTTCGACCCTATCTCTTCAGCAGCATATAAATAGAGGTAGGGAGGTCCATGAGAGGGAACTTGAAATTTTACATTGTCATGTTGGAGGAATTGGGACTCTCTTTGCCCACACCTTTTCCCTAGTGATCATTGCCTTGTGTTGCAGAGCTTGGAGGCTGAGTTCCTTGGAGAAGAGAAGCAACAGAACCAGATCAAGGTTTTGTGAGGTGCCCAACTTGAAGAGAAGGTATATTTGTACTTCCTTTCATGATTAATAAAGATTCCATGTCCTTCTTCTTCCCAAATCATTGTTCAATGTCTGATTGAATATTTGTTTATGATCATATGATAATGTTAATCAGATTATTTTTTCATGTTTCTTTGATTACCATTGTTTTATATGTGGCCGTATTGGTTTCAAAAAGGTATAATTCGTTTCGCAGGTCTCTTGGAGCGAGAGGAGCAAGAAGAGGATTGAAGGGATTCTTGGATCAACCTTTGTTTGGATAAGGTATGAACCATTCTAATATATAAACTTGCTTATATATACTTGCAGATCTATATGCATATTTCTTTCAACCCGAGTACATTGATGGCCTCTTAAACCCTATCCATAGGAAACTTTCCTTTACAACAGAATTGGTGAATCCACTAGGGAGAGCCTTGTCTATTTGGGGTTTCTCTATATTTCTTCCAGCCTTTTGTAAGGTTTCAGGTCCTTCTTACAAGTTAGGAACACCTTTTGAGTCTGTTGAAACACCTTTCCTACCTTCCTAGGTCAGTTTTTGACCCTTTTTGTGCTTTTTGTCATCCTTACGCAACTTTTAGGATAAACAGTGGCATGTCTGTGTTGTATACGTGACTTGCACTACCTGCAACCCACGTGTCATATGTGACCTGCCTTAAAGCAACCACGTATGCACCTGAATTTGTGTCCTTTCATCATTTTTTAGGGTTTTTGGGTGATTTGAGGGCTATCTGTAGGGTCTTCAAGGGTCCTCTGCATGTGCATGACTCCTGAGAGGTTGTTTTATCTCTGTTAGGTGCTCTTTTTCTATCTTGTAAGTCTCTTTCAAGTCTTTGAACTTGTTTTTATTGCCTCCCCCCCCCCCCCCCCCCCTTCTTTGGCTTGACCTTGTTGGACAAGGTACTGAGCAGCCTTTGTTTGTAGGTTTAGATTGATTCTTGGGACTTCTTGTCCTTTGTTTATGTCAGTCTTATTGCTCAATCACTTCATTCCAAAGTTGTTGGCTTGTTTACCTTTATGAGCCTTCCTTTCAAGAGAGGTTATATCCAACTTTAGGGAAACCTAGGGTTTGTTTGTGGGGTGTAGAGTAGTTGTCTATTTGATTTTCTTACATTACTTGCTTGCATTAGTTGATAGGCTGTTTTTCTTTTTCATTTATAAAAGAAAAATAAAAAGAACATATAGTTGTTTAATGTGCATGTAGATTAGGGGTTTGTCTTTAATATACTACATATCATTATTTTTGAAAAAAAATAAAAAAATAAAATTTCTTTTTATGGCTTTCAAGTTTCAATTTGAAGAAAGAAAGAGAATAGTTTCTGCTTTTTGCATTTCATTTCTCTTTTCTTAGTCATTTTCTTTCAACTTTGAGTCAAAACACCACATAAATTTCACGCCATTTACCCTCTGCCTAAAAACAACCTTTTAAAATTAATGATATAATTTAAAAATTATTAGTAAGTTTTATTTTATAGGGTCATACACCAACTAGCTTAGGCTAGACTTGTGGATTAGGGAGTTTTAACTCTCCACAAGTATTAAATTTCAGATGTAGTTGGCCAATCACTAGGCAAATCCTCTTCTATGTTGATTGTATCTGGGAAGCTCCTCTCAAACGGGAGTTAAGAACGAGGCCACATGGAGACTTGGACTGAGGAGATAAACCTCCTATTCCTTGTCAAAGCATAGACCAAGTTTTTTGCGCATCTAAGGATTCTGTCTTAGATAGGTTTTCGAGCTTTGCTACTCTACCCATGCATACAAACCAAGCTTGTGACTATCCCCCCAGACTGTCAATATAGTTAAGGTAGCCTTTAGTCTCTTTGACATCTAGGGTTCATACATAGGTACACCGGAAGGCTATTTCTGGTTGACCTTGGACAAGCTTGGAAGGTAACCCTGGTAAAAGGTGTGGGAGGGAGGTGGGTGATTCCTTTGCTTATGTCGAAGAACATCTATAGGGACCCCAAGTAACTGTCTCTTAGCTTTCTTTTGGAAAGCATATCTTATACCTATTTGTCTGTTTGGTTTTAGGAATTTTTTAGTGAGTGTCGTGTGGTTTGTTTGTACTTAGTCTTCCTTCAGGTGTGTGCTTTGTACTTTTGGTTTCCTATTGACCTTATACTTTGTCTTATTGTTTGAAACTATGACTAACACCCCTTTGAACACCAACCAAGAGATCCCCATGCTAGGAACTCCTTGTACTATTCCTCTCACAGGGAATGTTGGTGTTCCTTTGATGGCCACCTTGAATCTGCCTAGATTCACCCTAGGGATATCGGTGTGGTTGTTTTCCACTCCAAATGTCCTGAATGCTCCTAATGCTTCTCAAGTAAGATTCTTATATCAAGGGCATCAAAACACTGCTTCCCCTTCACCTGTAGTTGATTCTCCTACTCCTTCTACCTCATGCGGTGAAAGTACTGATACTAGTAATCGACAGTCTAAAAGGAGTCAAAGAAGGAGGAATAGGAAGAAGGCACATAAGCAAGGGGGCACCCATTCAACCTTTGTAGGTCAAATTGAATCTCACCACCCAGCCTCTACAGTTCATGCTGGGGGCACCTATCCAACCTCTGCAAGTCATGTTGGATCTAAGCACTCAAACTCTGCAAGTCAAGTTGATCTTCACCATCTAGCCTCTCCTGATCATGATGGTGGGATCCTTCCAACCTTTCCAGGTCATGTCAGATCCAGTCACTCAGCCTCTGTGGTTCATGATGAGGGAACCCGTTCAACCTCTAATGTTTAAGTTGAACCTCACCATCCAACATTTGCAAGTCATGTTGGATCCATCCACCCAACCTCTGAAGTTCATGCTGGGGGAACACACTCAACTGCTGCAAAGCATGTTAATATTAACCATTCAGCCTCTGTTGTTCATGCCAGTGGTGCTCATCCAACCTCTGCAAGTCATGTTGGACCCAGTTTCTCAGCCTCTGCAAGTCATGTTGGGGGTAGTCTCTCAGCCTCTGTAGTTCATGTTGAGGACAAAAAGTCATCCACTGCGAGTCATGTTGACACTATTGAGAAAACTAGTCATTTGAAGGGCAAACTGATGTTCTGTTGTAATTTGTGTGAGGGAGATCATCTTACTCACCAGTGCCCTGCTATTGCAGAGGTGTAAAGAGTGTGGTTCAAGACTCAAGAATTTCCTTCTCCTGAACAACCTATAGTTTCTCAACAACCTACATAACCTTTAGTTGATCAAGTGGTCGAACCAATCTCAGCTTTGGTTGATCCCACTCTTCTTTCAGAGAGTGATCCTTATGTGATTGAACCAATGTCATCTTTGGTCAATCTCACTCTCCCTTCAGAGAGTGAATTTCACGAAGCGGTTGGATCGATTCCATTGTCGATCAATCCCACTCTTCTTTCGGAGAGTGAAGTGTCTGCTAGTCACATTTTCTTCACTGCCATTTTAGAACTTACTGAACAAGGGGGCACTGAAATCACTTCGGATCAACCCCCACCAAGCTCTCAGATTTCTTCCTTTGATTGTGATAGCCTAGTTGAGTTGTGCCTTCCTTCTGATGCACCTTTCCAGATAAAGGTAAAAGTTGAACCATACACGATTGCTCATTGTATTGTTGATGAAGGAGCCTCAGTTATTATTTTGTATGCTCGTGCTTGGAGAGGCATGGGATCTCCCAGCCTTGTGTCGACTGCTAGTCAGTTACTGGCGTTTGATAGAAGAACTTGTATAGCCTTGGGAACTCTTGCTCAAACACCTGTTACTTTGGGTGGGAAGACTGTCTTAGTTGACTTCATGGTGATAGAAGACCCCTTGGACTTCAATATACTCCTTGTATGGGATTATGTCTATGCCATGCAAGTTGTGGTGTCAACATTCTTCCGTGTGATGTACTTTAATCATGGTGAAGAAATTGTCATTATCGATTAGTTGGATTTTCTTGATCCTTCTCCTGACACAACTAGAGACCAGGTTTTTCCTTTATTGATTCCCAGTGTTTCTATAGACACTACCCCACCATAGGTGAGCTATGTGGCTTCATGTCCTTTGCGTTTAATTTCTACTGAGAATCAACCTTTGTTTTCATGCTTACCTTCCCAGGACTTGGTCCCAGTAGTTGACCAAGAGAGTCATCCTATACAGACCATGGAGCCTGCTCTCCACTCTGTCGATCCATTTGAAATTTTAGACATGTGTCCTATCTCAGATGATCTCCTTCCTTCGGATGAAGTATTCCTAGAGTCTTTGATATAGTCTGACCTTCTATTGGATGTTGGTTTAATTGTGACTAAGTCTAACCCCGATTTTCCTACTAATCCTGACCTTTCTTCTTATGTTGGTGTTGTTAAGTCTTTTGACTCTTCCTTTGAACAACAAGTTAGTGATCCTGATGAGTTTGATTTTTCTTATGAATTTTTCAACTCCCGTGATATTGAGTTTGTCCCTGCAGACTCTATCTCCCTTGTTGATTTTTGCTCTCCTTCTGAGGCTGATCTTATTGATTATAAACCCTCAAGCTTTGGTGCTACAGAATATTCTTCAGTTGATTCTGCCTTGATGTTACCTTTTATAGAAGATAGCAAAGTCACATGTGTTTCTGCCAAAGTGACCCACATCGGATCTTTTCTTCTAAATATGATCCTGATGTTGTTGTTTCTTAGAGACAGGATTCTTATTTGGATTCATAATTGTTTACTAGCCTTGTCTTGTTGTTCAAGTTGTAACTGCATTTGCATGTGTCCTTCTTGTGCTTATGAGCCTGATGCTGACTTCCACGCTTTTAGATTGTTGTATAAGCCCTCATCTTTGTTCTCATCATCGCTAAGCCTTGTATCATTTTTCCTTTGCAACTTGACACCCTTTACCTTCAGGATATGTTCCCCGAATGTCTTTATCTTGCTCATGTTCCTTGCATTATGCATAGGTTTGTTCCTCGCACTTGGAACTAGTTTCACTTGCCCTTGAAACTCGTCTCCTCACATTTAGAGCATTCTTTCTGCTCTCCTTCGAGCTCATTAAAAACAGTAAGGAGGTTGCGAGTTGAATTTTTTGGACTCGTTAAAACTTCATTGGAAAGATATTGAGTTTCTTTAGGCCCAGGTATGACTCCCCAAAATAGACTCGACTGCTGAGTAAACTTGTCCATTCAGGCTCGTTAAGAATATGTGAACAGGCATCCACATTGGTGGTAGGTTATCGCTTTCTTGGACCATGTGGAATAATACGAGAAAGGAACACTCTCTTTTCTTCGGAATTGAGAAGAGTATTCTCAGGCATAGGTTTATCGCTTTTCCGGACCTGAGGGACTAAACTTATAGAAAAGGAACCCCTAGTATGAGCCTAGTTTTCTCTTTTTCATGCTTTGGACCTAAACTTGAAAAAGATTCCAAGTGTACTTTATGTCTTTGTCATGCTCGTTAAACCCTAAAGAACAAAGAATCGAGTTTATTGTTGTAAGTCCCATTTCTTGTAATCAAATGGATCTTTCTGAGTGATCTTTCTTTCCTTCACACTCATAAAACTCAGGCTATATGCTGCTTTCAAAGGAGTGTTGGGTGGGTGGTAATTTAACCTTTTTCAGACCTCCCCAACTAAGTACGAAAAAGGTGCACCTTACTTATTTGGAAGCTAAGAGAGTTCTTCTGTGATTTTTTATATACTTTTTTGGTCCCAGGAGACTAAATTGGATGAAAAAGCACCCCCCTAGAGTCTTCTTTGGAGTTTTTGGACTCTCTAAACTATGAAAACACCATCGAGCATGTACTAGTTTAGGCTCGTAAAATCTATGAATCAGTGCTTTATCAAGCATTCTTCTGTCTCTTCTTCGAGCTTTCCAAAAATGAAGAAGGCCCCGATTTTGCTTTCTTGGACTCATTAAACCTTTACAAGAAAGAGGGGAAGGGAAGTTCATTCACACGTATTTTACATCATGGTAGCAAGTCTTGTTTCCTTGAGCAAAGCACTGGTTTTGAGTCTATCAACAGTTGGGTCCTAGTTTTTTGACCTTATCCCAATTCAAAGTTTTTTACTCCTCTAGTTGGTCTATTTTCCAATTATATGGGGAATCTGTCAATGTCTCCTACATTGTAGATTTGTGTCGTTGGTCCCTTTTGTGTCAAAATATGCCTAAGTCACTTTTGTGTCATGGTCACTATCTAAGGATTAAACCTTTGTCGGCCATTCTGTAGTTGCCTTGACTTTTTGTGTCAGCTGTCGAGCACCCAATATGCAAGTGAATTACAACTAACATACAGAGTGTACAATATTTATTGTCAACCCAGGAAAGTCTTGTATTTCAAGGATAACATGCACAATATATGCTTAAACACGAAATCACTGTAATTGAACAATACTATCCTCTGTTCGGCTATGCTCATCCCAAGAATCTAATTAATCCAGTTACCTTCTAAGAAATGCAATCACAATTACCTTCTGCTATGTCTTGATCTAAGAATGGAAAGATAAAAGTCACATCTAAATTACGATTGCAGATAAAAGGAAATCATGTTCACATCACTTAATGATTAACTCACCTATCCAATCCGATTGTCCAAGGAATCCAAAAACATAAATTGAATATTGATCTAGGAATTCAAAGTACAGAGATTCAGTTCAGCTGTTTTAGGAAACTGAAGTGCAGGAATGAAATTCTGTAATCATAACAGTAAGAGACAAGCTGCAAAGATTCATGGAAATGACAACTAAAAGATCTAGGGATGAACAGAGCTGTTACAGTTACCATACGAATTGCATAATAAATAATTACCTACTCAGTCGACTGTCACACCATGCCACTACAGGCATCCAAGGAATACAATCACGACACACTGTAAATCCACACTTGTTACAGCTTCCTATGAGGAAATAAAATTAACATAACATCACACAACGAAAGAATTGGAAAGACCTAATTTAACTCAACAATCCTTGTGGAAGGTGGGCCCAGCCTTCACATAGAGATGCCGGCTGAACACACGTAAAAACCTTTAGATCAGAAGTAACTCCTTGTATTAAAAGATAGAATGATTACACAATTCCTCCCCACAGCTAATACAATGAATTGATTATATGTTTAGCAACCCTTGGCTCAAAACAATTCTCCATATTTATACAATGTAAATCATAACATCCTATCCTGTTATGGGGTAGCCATGAAGATCCCTGATCTTCAGGCACCCTAAATGATAACAACTATTACAAACGTGGCAGGATGAACAATAGGAAACATAGAAAAATTGTTAATCGCCCCAGGAGTGATGATATCTTCATATTACGGCTACACACAAGTAGCAACACACTGTTGACCTCCAAGTTTGATGCATTCTGTTACAACTATCTTAACACAGCTTTGTCAGGGATATCGCAATAGAACCGCATTCCTTGGGTAATGATAGAATGGATGGGGATCAGCTTGAGCGATGAATTCCCATCCTTTTCATAACCTGTTCAGCCCAATCTTCCTGCAGTCCATATATCTCAAAATACTTTAATAAACCATCATATGTTAGCACATTGAGAGATACTAAGCCTTAATTATCACAATCATAAGTATTAATAAAATAAAACAATGACCAATCATACCTTGGTGGTTTGAAGAGTAAAGTGGGGGTAAAACGTTTATTTGGCATGCTCAATGGGGTAGGATAGAACAAGAAGAGGTAATTAAGGGTGGTCAAAAGAGGCCATTTATGGGCCCAACATCGGCCATTCCCTGGTATCAGTTCATTACATCATGTATTTGGCTGTCCTTATTGTGAAATTCAGTACCAATTCCAGATCCAATCAGTCTTTGACTTACCTCATGTTGGATGATGAAGGATTCCTTAATGCCTTCCTTCCAATAGATCTCTTCCTATCGACTGCAACACATCTTTCTTTGGGAAAGAGATTTAGTGTTTTATGAAAGTACCTTGGGGATTGTAGTCATCAGTGGCAATTTCCCTCACTATTGGGTAGTGGGAATACCTTACT
>LPNX010174787.1:0-25448 GCA_001517045.1 Pseudotsuga menziesii | reverse complement strand
CTTGTATTCACACTTGTTAGAATGTACTAGGTACCTTGGGGACCATTTTCATTAATGGTGGTTTCCCTCGCATTTGTTAATGGTTCTCATTATTGACTAGTAATCAAACGGTTTCCTCCATGTTTGACTTCAACTCCTTTATTCGCATGGTTAGGATTCGTACCTTTTGGGCGGTTTGGATTGAAGACCTTGGGCCGACAGTAGGATTGTCATTTTTTTTTGCTATTGCCCAAGTTGCACAAGACCTCGTCACACTTCATATGAAATTTTGTTGAGACATAGATCCACCTTGTATTCTTGTGGCTATGATTGATTGTTGAGCATGGATCCACCTTGTTCATTTGTGGCCATGACTCCTTTAGATTTGATATGGCGCCTTTTTGCATATTGAGCGACCATGATAGTTTCATTAGTTATACATATGTTGGATCCTCCTGTATCTTTATGGCAATGTTTTGTATATGGAATTGTATGTCCCATAGATCAGTTTTGTCTGACATTTATCTCTCTTTCAGCTACCTTTGTTCTTGCCTTTCGATCTTGGCTTCTCTGCTCTCTCCATACTCAATTGTTTTATTTATAATGTATTTCAACTATCATCTTCCCATATAACCTCATACATTAGGGGGCATCTGTTATAGCTCAAAATGACACATCTCTGCCTGTGACCACTTTCCCATGTTTCCATCGCATGTCGACACTTCATGAAAGTCACTGAAAAAACACCTAACTTGGAGGAACCATATCTGGAATTCTGTAATTCCATTTGACCTCATCTCTACATTGTTGGAAATATATTTCCATTAGCTAAAACTTTCCAGAAGACACCAAAGTCTAAAAATGCCCAGAAATACCCTTAAAATGAGATTTGTTGATGCATATGCTAGTTTCCTTAAGGAAACCCACGTATGGTACGTGACTTGCTATATATAATACTCATGTATGCCCTAAATACACAACTATTTGCATTGAAACCCATGTATACCTCCTGCATACGCTACTGATGTCTCTACAACTTGCGTATTCCTCCTAAAAATGTAAAAAAAAATACATTTTTTGAAATTTGGGTAGTTTGGTTAGTTATGCAACTGACTCCTTTAGTTGTAACTAATTTGTCTTTGACCCTATCTCTTTAGCAGCATATAAATAGAGGTAGGGAGGTCCATGAGAGGGGACTTGAACTTTTGTATTGTCATGTTGGAGGAATTGGGACTATCTTTGCCCACACCTTTGCCCTAGTGATCATCCACTTGTGTTGCAGAGCTTGGAGGCTGAGTTCCTTGGAGAAGAGAAGCAGCAGAACCAGATCAAGGTTTCGTGAGGTGCCCAACTTGAAGAGAAGGTATATTTGTACTTCCTTTCATGATTAATAAATATGTGATGTCCTTCTTCTTCCCAATTCATTGTTCAATGTGTGATTGAATCTTTGTTTATGATCATATGATAATGTTAATCAGATTATTATTTCATGTTTCTTTGATTACCATTGTTTTATATGTGGTCATATTGGTTTGAGGAAGGTATAATTTGTTTTGCAGGTCTCTTGGAGCGAGAGGAGCAAGAAGAGGATTGAAGGGCTTCTTGGATCAACCTTTGTTTGGCTAAGGTATGAACCATTCTAATCTCTGAACTTCCTTATATATACTTGCAGATCTATATGCATCTTTCTTTCAACCCGAGTACGTTGATTGCCTCTTAAACCCTAGCCATAGGAAACTTTCCTTTGTAACACTATTAATCCTAGATTCTTTGTAGAAATCCTTGAATTCATTTGAAGTGAATTGTCCTCCATTGTCGGATCTCAAGGTCTTGATATTCTTTTCAGATAAGTTATCTACAAGAGCCTTAAATTCTTTGAATCTTTCAAATACTTCATCTTTTCCTTTCAATAAGTAAATCCAATTATTGCAGGAATAGTCATCGATAAAAGAAACATAATAAACATACTCGCTTAATGAATTGGATGGCATTGGACTGCATACATCTGAATGAACAATGTCCAATATCTCTTTTTCTTTATTGTTGTTTCTTGGAAATCGATTCTTGGTATTCTTCCCTTGAGCACAACCTTTGCAAAATCCTTCATGATTGATTTGAATCTTTGCTAAACCTGTGACTACCTTGCTCACAATTGGTAGTGCTTTGTAGTTCACATGAGCAAGTATCATATTTATCAATTCACGTGGGTTGATGGTACTTGCTTCTTAGAGCTAATTTTGAGTGTCCCTTTAGCTTATAACATCATCCTTCTTCTTCACCAATCACAACTACAAAAGCAACTCTGAAACCTTTCTTATCTAGGGTTGAGATAGAAGGTATATTTTTTCCAATCCTAGGACATATAATACCTCCTTCATATTCATGGACTTTCATGAGTCTAACTTGTAAAAGGATTCTCCAATTCCTTTGATGAGATATTGATAATCATTTCAATCTTTACTTTGTGAGGAGAGTCTTTCTAAGCAAGACATTGAAGAGAGTCTTTATAGCCTGTCATATGTTTGGAAGCTCCACTGTCTACGATCCAAGCGTCACTTCGATGTAAGACTGATCTAGTAAGGGCTGATATGAAAACGTATTCTTCAGTAGAGTCTTCATTATAATTGTTATTTTCTTCAACTGGGTCATCATCTTCAACTGCATGGGCATGGAACTTCTAGTTTCTCTTCTTTGAGTGGACAATTTATTGCAATGTGTCCCATCTTGTGACATGTGAATTATTCAAAGGATGAGAAGTCTCTCTTGGGTCTTGATTTCCTTCGAAACTTTTGATTTCTTTGAGGATATTGATCATGATCCTTTCTCTTGTTTGATCCTTTATTTGCATGAGTTTCCAAGGCTCGATCTTCATCATCATTTAGCTTTTCTTCTCTGTTATCTATCCTTCTTTCTTGTTGCACACATTCTTCCCAAATTCTGTTGAACTTGATGAGATTTCTTCTAGTACATATACCTATGATGAAAGATTCCCAATCCCTTGGGAGACCATTCAAGGTGGTCACCACAACTTCCGCTTCTTCTACCATGTCACCAATAGCCTCCATTTGTTCTTTGATATGAGATACACTTGTGAAGTATGATTGCATAGTTTCTACATTTTGAATCTTCATTCCCTTGAGTTGATTTCTCAAGGTCATTCTTTTTTTGATGTTATTTCCTTCAAATAGACTGCTCAGTGCATTAAACATTTATTTTGGAGTATTCTTTGAGGATACTTGAGGAATAAGATGATCCTTGATAGAATCGGCTATGATACTTTTGGATTTGATCATATCCTTCGTGTGCTTGGCCTTTTCTTAATATCCCTCTGGTTCCTTGACCTTTTCTTTGATGTAGCCTTCTAAATCATGTTCTTCAAGGATGAGCATGATTCTATATTTCCATGCTCTAAAACTATCTACTCCTTTAATATTTTCATCAATATTGGTTTTGTTTGTCATCTTCAATGAATGAGAACCTCAAATGAAATATAGGAGATAGTACTTACCAGTTTGAGGACTGCTTCTGAAACCTGATTCAAGATTACTTAGGTGATCTAGATTTATGTGAGAATGAAATGAAAGAGAATATATATATATATATATATATATATATATATATATATATATATACATACATATACACATATATATGGCAATAAACACAGTGATGCAGTAAACTTAGATTCTATTAAATGAATGAAATAGAACAAACTATAAAACAAAAGAAACTAGAACGGTGATAGTTGTATCTTTGAGAAGAGATGTGGCAACTACTCTCACTCATGACAAGATGAATAAAAAAGGAGGCCGAAGGGCCTTTTATCATAAAGGCTTGGAGAGTTAGAAAACCCTAAACCTAACCCTAAGAGATGAATCATCATAAAGTTTGCAGCTACAAGGTGGTTAGTTGAACAGTCAACTTCTTGGGGTCATAACTTTGCATACAATCTCCATTTGGGGCGCTCGATAGCCCATTGGAAAGTTCTATCCAAGATTTACAAGTTTTCACTATGGTCAAATGCATGCTGTTGGAAAACATTTTTCCTCCCCGGAATTGACAAAGAACACAGTTTGTGGCCTAAAAACGACCCCATAAGTTTGGTACCTGAAAAACCGTAGAAAATTACAAGAAAATTGTCGAAATACTTTTTTTTTGAGCTAATGGAATAGGTGGATGGCCACCTATACCCATTTGGATTGGTCCTCCCCCCTAGGAAGCAATGGTCTCCATTACATTGAGTTCCCCCATTAAATGGGGAAACTTCCACTGAACTTGAATCTTGGTGAGCCACTTGCCTTAGTGGAGGAGCTTCCCTGCTTTGAGAATTCGATATACTTGGATCTTCTGCTAGCATGTGCCATTAATCTACATTCCCATGATAAGATAAATGGTTTCTTGTTCCATGCAGTAAGGATTAAGCTCTGTTGGTGTCAATTGTTCTGCCATCTCCGAGGTGTCCAACAGTGGTGCAAAATATGGTCGAAGGAGCTCCACATTGAATACTGGGTGTAGACCAAGGAATGGAGGAATGCTTAATTCGAAGGCATTGTGACCAAATTACTTGGTGATGGTGTATGGACCATATCGAAGTGGATGAAGCTTGCGATGGGGTCCTTTGAGCCTCTCTTTCTGCAAATGCAATTAAACCTTATCCCCAATCTGGAAATTGTGTGGAACCCGACGATGGTAACGTTGCTTGTATTTAGTACTGGATTTTTCAAAAATTTCATGGACCTATTGGAGGATGTGCTAGATTCATTCAAAAAATATGGTGGCCTTATCAGCCTCAACCTGAGCATGGGAAGATGTCTCTTGTGTGGATGCAAGGGGCAGAGCTACATCAATTGGGGCTAATGGTTGAAAACCCAAGCACACCTGAAAAGGGCTATGACTAGTAGAGATATGAAGATATATGTTATAGCTATGTTTAAAATAAGGAAGGCTCTCATCCCATGTGCGAGGATGTTTAGAATTGTACATTCTCAGAATATGCACAATCATCCGGTTGACTACCTCTCTTTTTCCATTAGCCTAGGGGTGGAAGGTAGTCAATTTGGTGAGCTTGGTATCCATCAATGACCATAGAATAAATCAAAAAGTGCTTAGGAATCTATTGTCCCTATTTGAAATGATAGTCTGTGGCAGCCCAAAATGAACCCAGACATGCTCGAAGAAGAGCTTAGTAGTGGCTTCGACATAGATGATCTTCTTGCAGGCTATCAAAATGGCCATTTTAGAGAAGTGATCCATGACCACAAAAAAAAATAATTACCATGCTTAGTAGAAGGTAGTCCTGACATGTAATCCATGGAAATGGATTCCCATGGCCCAATCAGAGTGGGAAGGGGGGTTTACAACCCTTTCTTTTTTACGGTTGGTTTCATGATGGCATAGACAGTGTAGAATCTAATATATCGATCGACATCTTATTGGAGTTTGGGCCAATAAAACTACTTCTACAATACCACCACGATATTCTTAGTGCCAAAGTTCCCTTCCATCCAACTACAATGCACTTCCCAAATCATCTTCGCACACTTGCTTGAAGGAACATAGTGATAGCCTAGGTGGCATAAAAATCCTTCCTGAAGATGAAAGTATTCCACTGGTGTACTTGAACACAAGGATTGATAGATGGGAGTGAACTCATGATCACTATAATATAGTTGAGGCCACCCAAAAGTCTTATGTCTGCAACAGTTGAGCACCATGGTTAATGCTGCTACTGGAGGTCGACTGAGGCAATCAATGACTCAATTGGTGCTGCAATTCTTATATTTATTTTTTAGGTGGAACTGCTGCAAGTAAGTGGAACACTTCTCACGACGGTCATTTTGTAATTTTCCTTAGGTTTGCATGAATTGAAATGGCTTGTGGTCAGTGTGGATGACTATTTCTTTTCTAAGGATGTAATGCTTCCATTAATGACATGCTTGTATAATGGAGTACATTTCCTTGTCACAGGTGGGGTACTTGCGCATTGTATCTGAACGTTTCTCACTCTGATATGCCATTGGATGGCCATGCTGAGTGAGGACCACACCAACCCTGTAGTCCAAACAATTTTTCATGATAATAAAGGGTTGTTGCGGATCTGGTAAGGTAAGGACAGGTGTTGAACATAAGCGTTGCTTCAACTCCTTAAATGTGTGTTGTTGTGTCTTGGACTAGATGAACTTGGACTTATATCTACTTTTGGTCACTTGGATAATGGACCAAACAATATTAGAGAATCCCAACACAAATCTACGATCAAAGTTTGCAATTCCTAGGAAGTTGTGAAGCTCTGTGAGAGTCATCCAGGTCGGTAAATCACAAATGGCTTGGATTTTTTTTGGATCTACATGAACACTAGGTTTGTCCACAATGTATCCTAGATACTGAACCCTTTCCATGAAAAATGAACACTTCTCTAGATTGACATATAACTTGTGTTTTTATAGGGTGCTAAGGACCTAATGGATATGCTACAAATGTTCTACCCATGTTCTACTGTAGATGAGGATATCATCTAGATATACAACCATAAAGGAATTGGTGAATGGGCATAGAATGTCATCCATCATCCTCATGAAGGTTTTTGGAGCATTAGTCAAGCCACAAGGCATGACCAACCACTCAAAAATTCCTTCCCTAGATTTGAAGGCAGTATTCTAGACATCATTTTGCTCAATTGGCACTTGATGTTATCCGAACTTTAGGTCAGTCTTGCTAAAATACTTGTCCCCCTTGAGCTGGTTGAAGAGGTTGTCGATCTGGGGAAGGGGATACCGATTATAGACTATGATATTGTTTAGAGCTCGGTAGTCAATACAGAGTCACCATGTCCCATATTTCTTCTGTACCAACACAATTGGGCTCCCACAAGGTGAGGAGCTAGGTCAAATGTGCCCCTTTTGGATAAACTCTTGAATATGAAGTTGTATTTATTTATTATCTATGAGGGAACACCCATATACTATCCCATTACATAAAGGAACAACAGGAATAAAATCAATGGAATGCTTGACTTGACAATGTAGTGGAACCTCGACAGGTGTGGTTAAGATGTCTTTGTATGCTTCGATGATCGTGTCCAACTATTTCTGCTACATAGAGGGGTTCTGTGTGGAGGTGGTGGATATTATTGTGATATTTCGTTCACCCTTAGAATGAACCATGAAGAGTAAAAATTTCAATGTCTAGGAGATTACCTTCCTACACTGCTTCGTTGTGATGAGAGACTACAGTAGCAGAAAGTGTCTCTAGTATCATGTAGAGTTTCTTTTTGAAAGTAATAATCACATTACAAGGTGTAGATTCATACAAATCATGCCATTTCCAAATATATGGTTTTCCTAAAAGAACATCACAAAATTCAAGAGAGGAAACATCACACATTACCTCATATTTGAAGGGCCTTATGTCGTAGGAGAGGCATCACTGTTGGCTGACGCATATGTCTCTTCCATAGCTTAGCTAACTAATGTTGTAAGGTTGGTGATCTGGAACCATTGGAAGCTTCAATATTTTGATGACCTCGACCAAGATGAGATTCTTCTGACTACCTTTGTCAACAATTAAATGTAGCAGAGTCCCCTGCACCCATAGTTGCAAATGGAAGAGGCGCTCCCCTTCCTCTGGCTACTCTAACTCTTCTGGTTGGATCTTTGCAGTTGTGATGGTGGCACTAGGTTCTACATCAATGATTTTCTAACCCCTTTCTTTCTCTGCATTAGTGTTTGATTCAGAGTTTGGATCCACGTATTTTTGTCTTGGCCAACAATGATTGTTTTGAGTGACATTCATCAATGTTGTGCCAATGGATTTTGGAGAACTTGCACCACTTGTCGATGTCCTTCTTCGATTTCCCATTACCCTTATTTGCCTACGGCTTGAAAAGGTTGTTGGGAATTTGGCCATACTTGCTCTGTCCTTTGGGTTGTGAATTAGGGCCAATTTTTGCTGGCTTCTACTACTAATTTGTAGACAAAAAATACTGCTTATTATTTTGCTTAAAATTTTGCTCGATCTTGACGACATATCAGTAATATGCTCATAGTGAGGATATGTTTAGGAAATACCTATCCAACTAAATGTACCTATGCATGCCACTGTGGTACTTTAGAACCAAGTGTCATTCAAAGTCTCTAATACCTATCTTTGAGCGTAGGGTATGGAATATATTGATATGCTCCAACATCATTTGGTATCTTTCCTACCATAATGTCGTCCATTAGGTGTATTTCTTATCATAGTTTTCGACAGGGTAGAATTCCTCTTTGGCAACATCGAAAAAATATGCCCAAGTGGGTTATGTATTGCATATTTCATTTTCATCCCTCGCATGCCTCTCAGAGTACTCGTCTCACTAGTATTTGATATGGGTGAGGGACTTAAGGAGTGTGAAATCGATCTTTTCATTGTCAAAATTTTTTTGAACAGAGAAGTAACCCTCTAACAGACTCAACCATTTTCCCAAAGAATATGCATCTATATTTCCTTCAAATAAGAGTATGTCAAAGTTAACTTGTACCTTGAAGGGATTCACACCCTCTAAACGACTGCTTGTTGAAGGTGCATCCGCCCTCATTGGCATTCTTTGAAGGATCTAGGTGAAGTTATCCATCATCTCATTCCTTTGTCGTGCGAGGGATTCTTCAAGCAACAGTCTAATATGATCTCTTGCTTCGTCGTCTCTCTTTTCTTCTCCAAACATGTGAGGCTTGGGATGACTAGAGGTATTTTCCCCAAGCTCAACTAGTTTGAGACCAACTCTCAATATTTAGAGCTCATCAGGAACATGCACTGAGAAACCACAAGAGCAGAAAGCTCTAATATCACTGATATGGATTTATGTGAGAACAAAATTAAAGAGCATATATATATATTCATATACACAGATATATGGCAATAAATACAGTGATACAATAAACTCAAATTCTATTAAATTAATGAAACATAACAAACTGCAAAACAAAAGCCACTGGAATACTGGTAAGTGTATCTCTGAGAAGAGATGTGGTGACTACGCTCACTCGTGACAAGCTAAATACAAAAGGAGTATGATGGTCCTTTTATAATAAATACTTGGAGAGATAGAAAACTCTAAATCTAACCCTAGGAGATGAATTGTCATAAAGTTTGTGGCCCCAAGGTGGTTAGGTGAACAATCAACTTCTCGGGGTCATAAATTTTGCATACGATCTCTGTTTGGGGCATTCGATAGCCTGTTGGAAAGGACTATACAATATTTACAGCTTTGAATTATGGACAATAACACCATTTGACCCTTGGAATCGCCGAAAATGTTGTTTAGGGCCTCAAAATGGCCCCGAAAGTTTGGGACCCAAAAAACCGTAGAAAATTACAAGAAATTTGCCAAAATAAAAAACTATTTTGAGGCAGTAGAATAGGTGGGTGGCCACCTATACCCATCCAGATCACTAGGGTTTGATAGGAAAAACCTAATTTTTCAACTATGGTCACTAGAAAGGCTGATTTGAGGAAACGATGGGCCTCCCCAAGGTGATCTAAATGATATCTTTCTTTTTCTGAATTTATGGATGGAACCTTGAAAAACTGATGCCTTGGTTCCTCCCAATAGTAGTGACAGGTAAAAAATTAAAATTCTTTGGAACTCAATTCCGCTACCACAGAAATATGTGTTGTCCTAGAGAAAGTTGATCTATCTTTCTTTTTCAATTCATTTGACGAGGGAGTTGTCTGAAATAGAAAACCCTAGATTCTTGTAATGTAGGAAAAACTGTTGCATAATGTCTTCTTTTAGGTTGGCTCTGATTCCATGTTATATTTTTAAAATTTTTATGCCTAATAACAAGAAGATCATTGAAATAATGACAAGCACAACAATACAAAGAAGACACAAATATTTATCTTGGGAAACCCTCACTGGAAAGAAAACCCAACAAAAATTCCTCGATATAGAATCCAATGAAGTACAGTGTAAGAGCACAAGACTAAGATAGTCTGCTTATTCTCCTCTTGATGGACTCCCCTTTCTCTCTCTCTAGTGAAATTGCTTGAGTTGTGAGTGTGTCCAAATGAGGAGGGTGTCTCATCTATTTATACACATCATCTAGGAAGTATAATAACCCAGCATGGACGACTTCATCTCTCCAATAGGGTCCACTCATTTTGGGAGACACAAAAACAATATTTAACAATTATTTTGTGGGTACTATTGACCCGACTTACAATGAAGGTTTTACCTCAAGACTTTACAAGACCAATTGCATCAATGACATCCCTACTCAGAGGAACAACAACTATAGAAGGGACGAAAAATAATAATATAATAAAAGTACAATAGAATATCTTTTGTAGTTACAATATTTCAACATAATTAATAATTATCTATAATCCCAACATATAATTAAACCTTAAAGCACATATATCAATAATGTATTAAAAGAATGCTAAGCTATTTTTCAGTTCCAACCCAATAATTTATTACTAGAAGAGGGTACCATTATAGAGAGGTAAACTAGTGTATTTCTTGTTGTCTACATTAATTACAAGGATATAGAAGAGATTTGTCAAAGGACAGAATGACCCTATTTATAAGGAAGAGTCACAACAAAAAATATGCCAAATTGGGTAATACACCACATGAGACATTGATTTGTTGTGATGTTGATAATTTCCATCCAACAAGGATTAGACATTAAACAAGAACCAAGAAAGACAATGCACATTGAAAATGTAATAGAAGCCAAATTCTCATTTATACTAAAGAAAAATTGTACAAATTCCTCCTTTCCTAAGAAGCAAGGAGGCAAAGACTCAAAAACCTTCGACTCAATCTCTCAATCCCAAGAACTCACAATATTTATCAATTCAATAACTCAAATCTCCTCTCTACTCCCATGATCAAATGCTATAAAACTTTTAAATTAGTTACGAACGTAACACCTTCTTGACATAATTTCTCACTATCATTTAAATGAGTCATTAATTACTCATAACCTCAACGTGAGTCATTATTTCATTAATTACATGAGTCAAAATAATATCCATAACTATATAAAGTCCACCCCAAACAAGGTTCCAACAAGCCCCCAACACAAATCTATGTCTCGTCCTCGAGACAAGCACATCTAGAAGAATATGAACCATCGCCTTAATTTTGTTGCAACCCTTTCAATATCAACTGCGATTTCTCTCTTACTAATTCTATGTCGATATGAAAATATTCTAACTCCTAATTCTACTAGATGCTCCCTTTTGGTCTCTCTCTCTCTCTCTCTTGGTGCACCCTTTTGGCACCGCTCTTTCTGTAGCTTCGTCCCCACCTCTCTGCACTATGATATCTGGGTAGCAAGGGTGGCACAACCTCTTCATCTCTATCTACTCTACTCAAAATTCCCCTATGGAGATCACTTCATCTCACTAGAATACGAAGGTTTCACAATATTGATAATTCAATAACTCAAATCTGCCCTCTATTGCCCATGAGAAAACCCTATAAAGACTCTTCGAGTAGTTACAAACGTAACTCCTTCTTGATCTAATTTCTTAGTGTCATTTAAATGAGTCATTAATTACTCATAACCCTAATGTGAGTCATTATTACATTAATTACACGAGTAACAAAAAATCCATAATTACATAAATGCAACCCCAAATGGGCTACCAACATATGATAAGAATAGAAGGGTCGGTTCCCCTCTTGAGTTGGACCTCCATCTTGGGGGTGCATCTCAAGACATCCCATCCTTATGTAAACCATAAGTTTTTAGCTAAGCGTTAGCTTGCAAGTTACTGGCACTAACTTAAGGCTAATAGTGACAACCAATTAGATTTGAACTTGAGCCTTACACAAATAATCATGATCAATTATTGATTTTTCTAAATCTAAAAATATACACCACACAAGATGATAAAGTGCATGTAGTCATTTAAACTTAAATCTTCCTTACATCAATTATTTAACTTACCACTTAACCACAACAATAAATAAACACTCTAACAACATTATGCATATCTTAAAATTGTATGTAAAAAAATACATATTTCACATAATGTTTACTTCTCTCAAATTTTTAATATATATAATCCATACACTTAAAATTGACATCCCATCTTAAGTAGTAATATCTTTCTTTAAGTGGAAATGGGGATCTATAAACATTACCTAAATATTTGGTTTGGAAATAGATATAACATTTAAAAAGGGTTTAAGATCCCGTAATCAGTGATTCCATTTATAAAAATAAATGGAGATAGTGATTTTTCTATTTATAGAAAGAAATGGAGAGTGATTGTAAAAACAAGTGGAGGAAATACATGTCAATATCTCCAAGGTTAACATGGAGGCATTTTCATACTCGAGTAAGGCGAAAATGACATAGTTTCTAACTCAACCAATTGCATTTAATTACATAATTTGGAAAAGATGATATGATATAAATATGTTTCACTTATATCATTAATAAATTGCATTTAATTCATTAAAATAATATACATTCGAATATATTTATTACATTTAATTCATAAAAATTTCACACATTCGAATTTACTTACTATGAAAAGGACTTGAAAAAAAAATCATTTGGATTTATTAAAGGAAGGCAAACCATATTAAATGATTGCCTTCTGTTTATAAGTCCTATTCCAAATAATAATAATCAGTCCAAGGAAGTGGAAGTGGCAGTGGCATTATTATTTTTATTATTATTACCATTATAACATCAATATATTAGGTAGGAAGTAGTCAACTATGTGTTGGTCATCATATTGGACCATGAATGCCCTTGGGTACCACATCAAATGAAATCCCATTGTGTTACATCAAATTAAAAATGAAACTATTAATGTAATGTATGGACAAAGTGATGTGCAGCCCAATGTAGTTAAGCTTTCTTTTCAAATTATTAATGATGGTATGCTCTCTCCTCTTCGAAACTTTAATATTAAATGACATATACATCCAAAATCACACTTTATTTCCCAAAATAAAACCTTAATATCTTATTTGACCCCATATCTTAACCTTAATATCTTATTTGACCCCATATCTTACTTGACTTTTGTGTAGATAAAAGTCAACTCTAAATTAGTGGTTTGGTGAGGAGACTTTAGATAGAAAACCTTTCTCTAAACATGGCTATTAATATCTCCACGTATTTCCTCTTTATTGTCTCTTCCTAGTCAACTTTATGATGATCAATCACGATCATTCCACTAACTTTTATATATATATATATATATGTATATATATATATTTAAATAAATGTATGTGGTGAATTATCATCATATTATCATCATAATTATAATAGTAATGGGGTGAAATGCACGAAGGGTGTTAAGTATGGAGCATTAAAAAAGCTATGGTATTTATAGCAATAAAAATGACATGCTCAATAATCACAAGTCCCATGGATATTAAATATTATTTATAATTAATAATAATAAAATTATTATAGTAATAATTTTGAAAATAAATAACAGAAGTATTAATTTATTTTTAAATAAAATGGGTGTTTTCAAAATTAATAATATATTTTATTTTGATACTATATATTATCAAATTAAATTTAAGATTTTTTTGAAATTTTTTAAATTGTAATCGGATAGTGTGTAGTTTTATGTCTAGGACTAATATTATATGTTATTAAAAAAATATGCTATTAAAAAATACAAACTTGGTGCGGTATTTTGAACTATGAATATAATAATTAAATTATTCAACATTCAACAATTAAAATTACTTATTAAGAATATATATTTTTTTAAATTAATAAAATTTTTAATAATTAATATATATATCCAAAAATATCTTTACTCAATAAAACAACAAATAATAATAACTAAATAATTAAATTACAATATTACATTATCATAAAACAACAAATTAAATTAGCAAATTGGTTTATGTATAAAACATACTAAATTAAAATATATTTGTTTATAAGTATAAAACATACCACATTTGAGGTTTGATATACCGTTGAAAGTTTTCTCTATATATAATCAAGGTAAATAATTTATGTTTACGTTTTAAGTGTTAAAACAATATTCTTCCATTGCTCTATGACGTAACAAGAAAATTTAAAATTATAAAGTTTAGATTTTTTTAAACATTTTGAAGTTATGTTTTACAATAATTTTGATAATTATTATAAAAAGGTTTCATAAGATCATTATTTAGAAGTTGAATTAACTTTTTCATTAATAATGATGTCACTATTATCCTTATTTATTGTTAATGTGAATTTTAGATGTTCTATTATGATTAAAATTAATTAAAAATGCATATGTAACTATTAAATATAGTTATGCGTGCTTGATATGTATGCAGCTCACCTTCAAAGACATGGCTTCCCAGATAAGATGGTCTTGGGATGCATAAGACATGGCTTCCCATATAAGATAGTTTATCAATGATTTATATTGAATAAAGGTATTCAAAGACATGGCTTCACACATAAGATGGTCTTGGGATATATCACACATTGAGATGTATAAGATATGGTTTTTCATATAAGATAGTTTAAGAATGATTTATATTGAACATAGGTATTCATAATATAAGATAGTTTATGAATGATTTTAATGAATTTATTGGATTAATAAATTTATGTTAGTTATGGATTTTTGAATTACTTTATGTTTATGTTTGATAATATTAAAAAGTTGTTAGTATTTTTTAATAAAATATTTTATGTTTATGTTTATATTTATATTTATAATATTATGATGATGATGATTAAAGTTCCAATTAACTTTGGTTTATCACATTTTAAGAAAGAAAATACTTGGTTTATTTTAAAATCTTGTTCCTCTACTCAAAAAGCTTGCCAAGAAGCTTTCCAAGCTCACTATAGTTTTGGCAAGTTGGGAGGTCATAAAGGTTTGTATTGTAGCAAATACTACGAAACTCATATCTAATGTGGGTGTAAGCAAGACACTCTAAGAAAGTGATTTTCATCCTCAATGCTCATAGACTTAAACACATGGCAAACCCTTTCTACCCATGGAGTTTTAGGAATAAACCAAGGCCCTATTTTGCTATGGAGTTCATGAGAGTTCGTTTTAATCTTGGCTAAATTAATTTTCTTCTGTGAACTAATTGTTACAGAGAGATACTTGTGATCCTCCAAATTAAGATTAATGATATCCTTATAGTATCTTAATGTTGCTGCATTTTTTATAAAATATTTGGCTACTCTAAATGTAATAACACTTTAATAAATAGTTTAATAAAAATTAATTAAACAAATATGCAAATAATAAAATATAACATTAAAATTAAATACAATTGATAATTTCTTATAAATATTATATTATATATTTTATTAAAAAAATAAACTATTAAATCAAATTAACATAATTAAAATAAAACATATAATTATTAAACAAACTAAAAATATAATTGTAATTATAACACATAAGTTAAAACAAAATTAACAATAATATCTAAAATTGAAGAATTATAAAATACCTTTCATGAGTGAAGGCAATGAAATATTACTCAATTACCCTACATGAGTTGATTTAAAAAAATAATGATATTACTCAATTAACATTCATGAGATGATTACATTTCACTATTAACTTCATGAAGGGCACACCCAATACATACATTGAATATATTATCAATTTTAACTTTATATTACGATCATTAAGAAACGCAAAATTAAATTTTACTCTTGAACGAGCTCGTGTCACCACGAACGAGCTAATGTCACCATGAAGTAAGTAAATTATGAGATGAAAATTATTTTTATGTTTGAAAGGTAAGCCTTAAGTTATTTCCCCCCTCAAAAGAGTCCACGAATGAAGTGTGAACTCTAACAAGATAAGTAGATAAACATGATTAAAGAGGGATATTTAGTTCTTAATTAAATTATGACTTTGATTAAAAATGATTTTGTTATGATCAATGAATGCTTTTTTTTCATATTTTTAGTTTTGTCTATTTAATGGATAAATAGATAAGATAGTTATGCAAGCATGTTTTAACTACAACGTGTGTCCATGGCCAACTATGAAAAGGTTGATAGAAGATATTTAGAAGATATCATTATAACTCGACATATTTTTACTATCACATAGTTTACAAATAACAAAAAAGCTTATTAAACTAATTTTTATAGTTGAATGAAAAAGATTAATGACCCAATACATGACATAACCATAAAGGAGACATAACACAGACTCGAGAAAAATAAAGAGACAAAATTAACATGTGAACTGATTGTCTTCCACCTAGACCTTCTCACCATGGTAAGAGATGAGAGGAGGAGCTGCGTTCTCTAGAATAATGGTGTCATGGTTCACAATTTCCATCCGAGGAGAGCTATTACCTTGGCCAGAGAGAAGAATGATGACAATGGAGAGCTTGTTGTCCATGAGCTCCAGTTGAAAGCGCAAGTCCTCCATATTCTAACAATTGTAAAAAGCATATCACAAAGAGCTTGGACCACCACTGAATTCATCCTAGAATCCATTAAGGGAGAGTCGCTAGTGGATTTGAAGCGAGGAAAGGGAGGAATGGGGATTGCACTCTAGAGGTGAGAGGAGGGACAAGCTACCCTAGAAGCCCAACGAGCAACCACAATCATCAAACCATTGAACAAACCATTGAACAAGACAACCCCAATTAACATACATCACCTCCATATCAGGGGAGACATATTTTTTCTTATTTAAGATATTCTTTTAGGTTCATTTTAATTTCTAGAGGGATTAAATCTCACTCAACTCTATAGAAATCATAATTCATACATCACAACCCCAATTAACATACATCGGCTCCATATTAGGAGAGACACATTTTTTCTTATTTAAGATATTCTTTTAGGTTCGTTTAATTTCTAGAGGGATTAAATCTCACTCAACTCTATAGAAATCACAATTCATTATTTATAGACATGGATACTAAAAATAAAAATTTTAATATTATTAAAATATTTATATTTGCATCCTGAATATCATATTTATAATATTTCTATTTATGTGTAATGTACTAATATTTTTTCATTTCTCTATATAATTGTTTTTATATTAGGTGGACATATTAAAGCTCTCTTTCACACACATATTAGCTAAAATATTGTATTAGCATTTGTTGTAAGTTCTATATATTTGTTTCAAACTGACATAAGATGATTTAAGAGGTACTCATGTGACATCGTCTTTATAATATTGGGTTGTTGATGTATCCCACAACTCTTAGTGAAATATTCTAGTGTCATCATCTCTTGTATAATGAATATACATATTGAATTGCATAATGAGTACCCATTATTATAGTTGATTTTACCACACATGGTTGATCACATATTTATGGCCTTCCCTATCCCTCTACAGACTCTTTAGACCCCATTGACTTATATTATCCTTTGATGTTCCAAGATCATCCCTAAAAAACACCTGTTTACTGTTGTACGCGACTTTTATACCCATACTCGCATGTACACGCGACTTTTGAGCTCAAACCCGCATACATTGGGATGTGTGCATAAGTCCAAACATTTTTGGAGTTTTCCTCATATGAATCCAAAGATCCTGACTCTTGGCCTTCCATATGCCTTGAGATCACTCAGATTGGACCCTCCATTACCCTTTTGGAGTGCTATATAAGGATCCCCTTGGATACATTGAAGAGGAGGAGTTGAAGAGCAAAGAAACTATAGTCCATTGTTGCCTCAATTTTCTTATACTTCAGTCTGCATCCCTTTGTCCCTTTGGAGCACTTTGTGTTGTTCCCAATCTTTCCTTTGCTTTGTGAGCTTGCTATCGAGAGATGGAGGACTGAGGTGGTGGAGGCCCAGGTGGAGGACTCAGTTTCTCCAGTTCATAGACGTGCCGACAGAGGTTGTCACTATTGTAATCTATGATTTTATTAATAGAAATACCTTTTCTTGTCCAATTATGTGCATTTGAATATGAATATTGTTGTTAACACCATTATTTAGCAAGGGGATAAAAAACCATGGTGGAGGAGAAACAACAAGTGTTTACCAAACTTTGGTTAAAGGATATAGTGTAAGAATGGGGCGATAGGCAAAAAAGCGATTAAGTTACCAAAGATCCTAAGCCACGGTGGGTGAAGGAATAAAATCAATGGCCGATATCCTCTCCGCTCTTCAAAATTGCGAGGGAGATAACGTATGTCCGGGCGTTCATCGGGTGCACAGATCGACGGCTGTTAATCTGTTTCGGGAAGATCTACGGTCCACATTTAATCCGCCTTGTGAAATCGCATGTTGGTTAAAGTAATGCAATCCGACGGAATCGGGTACATGCTACTCAATCCAATGGCGGAGAGGTGAAGTCGGATCACATCCACGGTTGAGATTGATTCCGGAACCAGAACCTGCATGAACGATAAACCTAAAGCGCCCAGTGGAATGAGTTATCCGGTGATCGATCTGACGGTTGAAAATCAAAGTGAATCAGATCAACGGCTATTATGATTTCCAGAGAATGAACTTGCGCGGTGGATAATTCCAAAGTGCCCAGCGTAATTTGGTACGTGGCATATGATCCGACGGTGGAAAGTTAAAGGGTATCACATCAATGGCTGAGAATAATTCCGGAGATCAGAGCTGCATGACGGTTAAAGTGACGGAGCCCAGCGGAATTTGGTAGATGTCACACGATCCAACGGCTCACAAATAAAGGCTGATTGCATCTACAGCTATAGGAAATTTCGGGGCATGAAGTTTCCCGAAGGATAAGGTTGGGAAGCTCAGCGGAATCAAATATCTCTTTCCCGATCTAACGGTGGAGTGATGAGAAGCGATTGCATTGACGGTTGGAGATGTTTCCGGGGCAGAGACTTGCACGTTGTTTATGACGGGGATGCCTGGCGGAACGAGGTACGTGGCACGTGATCCAAAGGTTGAGAATTAAAGAGGAATCAGACCAATGGTTTTAAATGAATCCGGGGAATAAAAGTGCGCGGCAGATAGGAATAGATGGTGGTTGCGGAAAATAAATTGTTGTCCACGTGGCGAATTGTGGTAGGCTCCAGAGACAAAAGTGGCCTATAAAAGCAAGGTTGACCTGTATCATTGTTATTTTATTCGCTTGGGACGGGTGAAAAGGACTGGACGATTTGTCAGCTTCCATTTGTCATTTTCCAGCTTCCATTTGTCAGTTTCGGACACGCTCCGAGCACACGCCTCTATAGTCGACCAGGTAAAGCTTGAACCCTGTAATTCTGTAATTCCTCCGTCCAAATTACCATTGTAAATTCAGTAACGGACCAGGGGAAAGAAATTCAAGTGTCTGTTCAGGTCGTAGATGACAGAGAAGAGTTTTTAGTAGACAGAGATAGGAGCGTGTGCGATCCCTTCCTATCTGTAGGGAGCGTGTCTGTCAGTAAGGAGAAATTATGGTATTACCATTCGCAAGGGAACGATGTATTGAATGTTTGCAAATCTTTTTTGTACTATTTCGCTATTGAGCAAACCCTCCATTTCCCAGAGTTCACAGAGTGGTGTGCTATGAACTATTCTCCTTCTCAGAGGATTATTGTGAGTCGGTCTGCGTCTAGAATACTTTGTAGAGTCGATGCCATGGTCATCAGAGAAAACCTTAGTTTACTGGAAGATTACCCAGATAGTCGTGAAGTAGTAAATGAGTCAATCCTGGTCGAATTATACAAGAAGTGTGAAGCCAAAACCAACTGCAAATTCTTGTCTAGTGTTTTAAATGATGGTCAGTCTTTAGATGGTATATTCTTGCCCTACCCTGTACATATTTTCAAGAGTGAAGTCCAATTAGTCATTTCTTTAGTTTGTCAAGTACTAGGTTTGGATGATGATTGTCATGTGGGCGAGGTCATTCTCGGATTTTTGTTGAGAATAAGTTCCTCTATTTCTGAGTCTCAGTCAACCCCGGTTTTTAGTCTAGACGAATATCTAGCTGAAGCAATCCATCTTCAGCTAAGCGAGTTTCCAAAGGTTCGGTTTTTTAGGTTCCAGACTTACTTGCTTAATATGCTGTTATGCTCCAATATCACTGAGTTGAAGTTTTTGAGTACTCTATGCTCTTCTGATTTGCCTAAGAAAATCAACATGTTCGAATTTGCTAATTCGATCATGTCAGAAATGTACGAAATGTTGTTTAAGGAGTAATTGCCCCGCGTCCTGGACGAAATGAGAAATTTAATGCAGTATTCACCAGAGGATCGGGTTGGAGATTGGTTTCTGTACAAAGATTATACTGTGTTAAGAATATATGGGTTTACCGGCCAGCCTTATAGGCTACCCTCCTTTTTAACCCCGAGGATCTTCGCACTGGAATTCATGAGACAGAGATTGTTGTCTGAGGAGGAGCATTTTTGTGCTTTCAAAAAGTCTTCAAACATAAAATTTCCGTTTAAGGTTGGCACCTTCATTTTTAAAAGTAAGGGTGCCTTGGATTTTATAGAAAAGTTGCTGGAGAATATGGATTTCATAAAAGATGTAAATGTGAATTACGACCCCCACCATGTGATCTCATTGAGAAAACAGGACAACAAGAATAAACCATTTGAGCATCAGGCTATTGAGGGGTTAGCTGAAATGACCAATTTGCTGCAGTGTACTGACAGGTCAAATTTTGATGAAGAGACACATACTATACCTGTCACAACAACCCAAATAACAGAAGGTGCTGTTATTGTGGTCAAGAGGAGTTTGTCTGAAACTGAGAGTATGGATGTAGACGAAGATGGGCCCCATAAAAAGGCAAATCTACTTGAAAGAGGTGAAATTGCAGATGAGGAAGTTTCTGATGGTTCCAAAAGGGTTGCCCTAGTTCCCATGAAAGCGGTGCAAGTAAGTCAATTCTCTTTTAAAAATGTGGAGGGTGATGTAGACAGTTCAGAATTATGCCACGTGTTTAAGTCGAAGGAAGAGCTCAAAGCCAGCTACATGGAGAAGAGGAAACAGTCTATGGAGGAGACAAGAAATTTGCTCCCAAGGGTGAGAAGTTTGTACAGTTCAAAAACCTCTCTAGTCTCTGCTAGAGATGCTGAGAGAAATACATTTAAAATGGCTATGGTAAGCGACAAGAAGATGTCTGAAATGGAGATCCGGCTAGAAAAAATCAGCACTCCGGATAAAATTCAACTTCACAAACAGTCCAGCGATATCATCTACTCAGACTTACTACAAGCCATGGTGAGGATTAATAAATTGCAAGTTTTGATAGACAAATTAGAAATTCAATTGAAACATGAGAGAGTGGAAAATAAAGCAAATGTTGTTCAGATTAGGAAACTGCAAACAAACATTGCTAGTTCAGACAATACCCAGGTAGTCAAGACGATGTTAGAGGAAAAAGACAATGCACTCTAGGTCCTGAAGAAGAAGCTGAAGATTCCAGGTGCTGAACATGTTCAGTCATCTGAGTTACTAGCTCTCCAAGAAGAGAAGGATAAAGTCCATCAAGAGATGATGGAGTATAAAGGAAGAGCTGGGGAGCTACAGGAAGAAAAAGACAAGTGGGAAGCCGAAAGGGAGGAACTGTTATCCCAAATCTCCTTGATGAAAAAAGCTCAGAATGAAGAGAAGGAGATTATGGAGGAGTTGATGAGCCAGACTCCCACCGGCGAGGACTTTTCTATTGTGAATATCCAGAAGCCATTAGATGATTTCTCTATCGATGATTTGTTGGTGCCAATGTCCCAGGTGAGCTTGAAAGAAGAAGCAATCAAAGATTTGAAGGCAGAGAATGAAAAGGTAAAAGCTGAATTGGCCAAAGTAAATGAAAGTAGAAAGCAAATATTACAGGACATAAATCAGTTGCAGAAAAAGTTCAACGAGCTAAGGAGAAAAGCATCGGGAAAGGCCCTCTTTAGGGGGCAAAACATATCATTTGGGATACCTTGTGTATAGAGATTACCAAGTTCCGGCACTATCTAAATTTTATTGATGATTTGAATATAATGATAAATTTGGCTCACCAGAGATTAAAACTGGTAAATGAACATATGGAGAAAAGACCTCTTGCTACAGCTCAGAACACACTAAATTTTCTGAATTCACTGACATATCAAAAATTGCACGAGATGGGCATAAAGGACAGAGTATCAATAGTGATGTGGGCAAAGAAAATCATCCACAAGCATCACTTAATCAAAACGGTCCAAGATAAATCAGAAGGATTACTTTTGCAGGTTAATAATTTTAAACAGGATTTTAAAAAACTGTTCGAGGACAGATTGCCTTCTTTCTGGGACGGAGAGGGACGAATGTTCTCACAGGAACATTATCATAACCTGCTTGTCCAGTGCCGCATGGACCACTCCAAATTCAATTATTTGGAGAAAATCCTGACAGGGAAGACCATTGTGGATATGCTAACAGAAGATTTCGAGATTCTATAGAAGTTCTCCATCATCAGAAGCAGATTGCCCAAGAAGTCCTATGAAGCATATATGGATCTCAAAGTAGCAATTCGGAAAATGATGGAATGCGACACCCCAAGTTCGGAGCAGTGGAAAGCCGTGGAGCGGTTTGGAAAGACAAAGTATATTCTTCATCCCTAGAAACAGGTGTCATGCACTGAAGAGCTGATGGGGCAAAGACGTGGAGGTGATGGGGCAAAGACATGGAGCTGATAGGGCAAAGGCGTGGAGCTGATAGGGCAAAGACGTGGAGCTGATGGGGCAAAGGCGTGGAGCTAATGGGCGAAAGTTTGTTATCAAGTTGATTTATACTTTATGGTCTGTTAGGATTGGAGTTGTAACAAACTTCCTAGGGGTTAGGAATTCAGTTACAAATTCTAAATTAAGCCGATCATTCTGTTATTGATCTTCTTGTTGGAAGACCTATCATTTTATGTATAAATATGCATCTTTTTTAAGAGATGGGGGTTGGAACCCATCGGGTGGTGAATAATTTTGGAGAACATATCTGTTTTTGGAATAACAAAGTGAATGCATGAGAGTTTTTTTTTGTCAGAGATTCATGTGTCGTTGATATTACAGTCTGTGCTCCTTTCTTTATGTGATTGTATTTCCCTTGTGTAACACTCCATTTTGTTTCTTCCTCGTATCTGGAATATAGCGTTAGATGATTGGAATTCATGTGTTTATGCTCTGGTCATCATTTCAGATATTATATGATTTTTTCTGCTAGAGTTGATATAGAACTCATCCTTGGTGATGCTCTGTATTAATGGGTTGTTTCTTCATCTCTTCTGTTCCACCTGGATCAATTTGAATGACTGTGATGATGTGATTACCTTGCCTTTGATGAATATCATGTATATGTCTTTGTGGTATCTTTATATTGTATATGACTCAATGCCCAATGGTTATGTGATTGTTTCAGCCAAATACATAAATATTTGAATGTTATTTTATATCTGGTCTTGTTAAATCTGGTCCTGTTAAATCGTTATTGAGAGATCCCTCTCTGGAAGAAAATACCAATTTCTTCCTAAAATGGTTTTGCTGTTACCTTGGAGTTTACCTTTTACAACCTCGGTACATTCTGAGTGCTAACAAACTTGCACCGTTGCCGGGACGAAAGTGCTTATCTGCCCCGGGAGAACGACAAAGATTAAGAAATATTTCTGTGGGCAAACAGGAATTTCAAAAAGAAAAGAAGGTTGTATATTTTCCCTGGCGACTTCATTATGAAATTGTTTCAGAATTCAAGAACGACATTCTGGCTTCAAGAAGACATACACGAGGTAACTCTGATACCGAAATTCTGAAAAGTTTTGAGGATCCAGAAAAGTTGTTTAAGAGAAAAAATAAAGAGAAGTTAGATTTTCCTTTGTTTCGCCCATCATCACCACCAGATTCTCATATTAATCCAGAATGGGAAGTCAATATGGCATAGACCCTGTTGAGAACTAGATCTGAATCCGACCTCAAAAATACTGAGTTCAATCCTCGTAGGTTGAGAGCTAGATCTGAATCCGACCTCAAAAATACTGAGTTCAATCCTCGTAGGTTAGAGTCCTATCTGTTAGATTCCCTCTGGAAGGACTTGCAACAAAACTCTAAAGCTGAAACAACTGCTTCCAAGCATTCTCAAAGTACTTCAGTTCCTGTGAACCCACCCAGACCAATGGCCGCTAGATTTTCTCCCTTGCGTTTGCCGGCTGTATTACATGATCTCCCCCAAAATTATTCTCAGAGAATTTATTTATTTGATGGGGAAGGTGATATAACTGCAAAACAACATGTTGCCAAGTTTGAAGATTTCATTGACTTGGAAGAAGTTGACTATCCTGATGTCAAACTGCGGTTATTTTCCCAAAGTTTGTCTGGGGAGGCAAAGAAGTGGTTTAAGGACTTGCCTAATGGATCTATAGCAAATTTTCAGGCCTTTCAAAACGCCTTTCTGGACAGGTGGGATGATAAACAGAACCCTTTGCAGCTTTTATCTCAATACAATAGTCTCAAAAAGGGGGGTTTTGAGTCTGTTCATGAATTTTCAAGCAGATTCATGAGGGCTTACAACTCTATTCCGGAAGATATAAAACCTTCTCCTGCAGCTGCTAAACTGCATTATGCTGGAGCTTTTGATAATGATTTTGCATTTTCATTGCGGGAAGGGAAATCGACAACTCTTGCTGCCATGTTTACTGATGCCCTAGAAGTGGAAGCTAACATGATGGCTAGTGGAAAGATGAAACATAGAGACATGGACAGGAGGAGAAAAGAAGAAAATGTTCCTTCTACTTCATCTTCTTCCGCTGATGTTAAATTTGAGACGATGTTGAAGACTATGGAAAAGTTGATGGATAGGTTAACCATGGATACTAGGCCCTTCAACAGGGAGCAAGGAGATCCCCAAATCAGGAATCCAAATTTCAGAAGACCAAATCCCCCTGTTCCTCCCCATAATAGACAGAGAAATCCAAGAAACCAAGAAGAACAGCCTATCCGTCCGCATTTCCCTGAAAATTATGTTGGTGATGAAGAAGATCCACCTGAAAACGAGATTCATCTATTTGGAGAACAGGATTCAGAGATATGTCTTACTGAAGAAGAACATAATATGTTTGCACAGGAAGGTGCAAATGAAGAATTTGAAAATGAGCTGTATCAGAGAGGTTATTTACATGCAATGGATGATGTGCAAAGGAAAATGAGACTGAGGAATAGGGATGTCCCCATAAATAAAGGGAAGGCAAACCCAAATCAGCCTTCCTCTAGTTCTTTGAATGGAGAAAAAGGGAAAGGACTACAAAAAGAACCCTTTGTGAGTAAAGAGGTTGAAAATGATGTACAAAGGGATAAAATAATAAAGAAGGTGACTCCGATTGATGTGGAAAAGATTGGTGCTGGTTTTAACTTACAAAACAAGCTTTCAAAACTAAAAATCTCTGTTCCATTTAATGAGTTATTGAGAAACAATGAATACAGAGATACTATCACCAAAATGATCAAAAACCAAGGATAATGGCAGTCAGACATTTTAGAATTGAATGATGATAATCCTGCTATTTCATTTGGACCAAAAGTTGAAAATTTAGAAGGTGAAGAGGTTCCTCCTTTCTAT
>LPNX010174765.1:11599-61256 GCA_001517045.1 Pseudotsuga menziesii | reverse complement strand
GTAATAAATAAATGAAATACGAGACAACAGCTTAGGGAAGATGTTACATGAGTGTTTTATTGGTCACTTGGTTGAGGAGGCTGGGTTGAGTGCAGATTGACATGTGGAAAAATCCTCAAACTACTTCTAGCTGTTGCAGGTGGCAACTTCCCTATTTTCATGGTCATGATTCCCCAAGAAAGTGGAACAGGAGAAAGTGGCTCATTAAGTAAAAACTGACCCAAAATACCTAGGAATGCTAATAAAACTTCCCATTGAAGACAACTGAGGCTGCTCATTTTGGATTTGTGATCATTCTGAGTGAATGAAGTGCACATGATAAATTCGATGGAGGGGACTAGCTAAAGTAAGTTTGAGTGGACAAGTGTTGAAGACCTGAACTAGTGTAGCTATTCTAAGTTAAGTTCATACTGTTGTAAGCATAACTGAGTTACTGCTGAACACTCAGTGGATTTGTAGAGGATTTCTAGACTACATCTCTCACCTAGTACTTCTACCAGGTGGACCAGGAGACAAGCTCGGGGGTCCTGAGAATTGTAGTCCAGCTCTTCTCTAGGAGTTGGTTGGGAGGAACAGTTTCCTTAAGCTGTTGTCACCTCATTTATATTTCCAGGTTTTGCTTAGTTCAGTCTTTTAAATTATTTACTGTATGTGGAAAGTTTAAGAGTTTTCAATAGCATAGTATATTTTGTTTTATTTCTGTTAGGTATAAATAGGAGAATTATATATGCTGTGAAAGTTAGTAACTAGCTATATTAGGGTGAATTAGTAGAGAAATTTCTAAGTTAATTGATAGATAGAAAGAAAATACCTAAACTATATTTTTCCATACCTTTTGCAAGGTAGTACTCTAGTACAGTAGGTTTGTTTATTTTTAAAATAGTGGATTCAGTAAAATGTGTATGCAGATGCAAATGTTTATTTTATACAAGATTTTTTTATAAAAAATGTTATAGGATTTATGTTGTATTTGTACTATTTAATTAAAGTACTTAAACAATTTAGATAAAAACAGAGGACATATCCTATGTATTACACACTGGTATGTGTAATATTTTACAGAGTGAAACTAGAAATAAATTATAGAATATAAACCTAATATGTATTCCTAAATAGATAATATCGAAAACAGTAAATTATCTAGATTAAGTGTACTTAGCAAAACAGTAAAACGCGTTAAAATTTTACCCAGTTAGTTCACTTATGTGAAAATGCCAACTAGGGTTAACTGGAATGAAATATTAACTCTGTAACTTTAAGGAAGAGTTAGGGTTTGTAAAAGAAGTGTTCTTTTATAACAAAATAAAATCATACTTTATAAATATTAAAATCTAGCAGTATAATTCAGAAAGTGTAGAAGACAGGTAAAATTTATTCATTCATATCATTTCTCTGTTATATTTCCAAAATTCATTTTTGCATAAATAATTATGCTATTATCAAAGTATTCCACTTTCAAAGTTTCTCAAGTCATAATTCTTTTAAAGAAGAAACACAATTTATTAATAATCTATTTAACCTAAACTCTCGAAAAGTAAATAACAATAAAAGTACCTAAAATAAACAAAATATACATAAATATAAACCAAACAGAGATACTATTAACTCATCCTTAAGCTGTGAGAACTCTTTTAATATTAAAGACAAAGCTGAACAAACATAGTCTTGGCCTATGACCTTTACATCACTAGTCAAGGCTTAAAAGCCTGAATAAAAGTATCTACATACAAACAAAGTTCACATAAAAACCAAACACCTGTTTCGGCTATGGAAGCCCTTTCAAAAAGAGAAGTGATATAAGAACAACCATTAAGTTTTATTTAAAAAAAAGAAAACCCTAAATAAATCCTCATATAACGACCCACTGGTCTGTCAATAAAAGTCACGGCTTAAATCCAGTACCAAACAACATCATTATAATTCAACCATGGTTGAAAAGGCTCAAAAACTAATTCATTAAGTCACGGCCGTGAAAGCCCATAACCTTTCTTTACAAAACAACCACTAGGGCTTGAAAACAAAACAGAGTCTCTAAATACTACGGCCAAACCAGTAACCATTAATCACGTAGTAGAACTCCCCTAAAAAAACCATACAACTCGTGCAGGAGTACCCCAGTTGAAACCAAGGCTTACCGGGTTGGATGCCCTCTTGGAAATTTGATGATGGAGTCCTTCAGAACTGTGTCTTCCTCTTACAAGCCTGCACAATCAAAACCCGATTGGTAAATACTTTTAAATTTAACAAAACAATAACTACCTTATATGCAAAATAATTTCTATTTAAGTTCGATTCTTACCAGAGGTTTTTACACAGCTATTCGGATGTGATGAGTCAACCTATCCTCCTTCATTGGAAACCTGAGTTAAATTGGAGCACGGTGTTGAGGCCCAGAAATTCGCAGGCAACAACAGTAAGGGATTTTCCCCAGTCAACATTCCCAACTAGCACGTGACTGTTTGGTATGGGGAATCCATCCGGTTTGTGGTCCGGCTACTGTAGGTCAAGTAACAAAACAAAGGGTTTTACCGGTTGCGGCCCGGTCCACCATATATTTTGTATTTTTTGACTTAATGTATGATATTCAAGTGCCTAATTAACCATGCAGGGTGATAAGATGCAGGGAGTAGTCACAACATGATGCGCAGGTTCTTACCTCTCGTCTTAGCATTCACAAGCATCTAAATCACATACAACAAGAAATTAGAACTAACTACCTAAACTATCCCTAGGGAGCAAGATTATCATTCATTGGTGAGTAATATATTTTGTACATGCATAATGAAAAGTTACATATAGCTGACACTTCTTTCAAGACACATGAACAATTGCAGATTTTTGAACAACCAGTTAGCCAATTGTTTTATGAACAACTTTCATTGCTCATAGTGGAAAACATCACAAAATATATTGAAAAGCATTCAACAAGAACATAGGTTCAGGAAGTTAAACACTCTCACAGTTAATGAAAAACAATTGAAAACGAAATAGTTCCCCTTCAACATTGTTCATTTAATCACATTGATACATTCCACATTTCACTTTCTCTAGCAGGCAAAAGTTGCAGTTTCTGATTGTAAAATGAAATAGTTCCTCTTACAAGCAAATGGTTTACAAGTTTTTACAGGGAAAAATTCCCTGTCTCAGTTCTACTTTCAAATATTTAAACTATAACTGCAGACTGCTTGGGATGCCCTCCAAATGTATGACCTTTTGGTTTCTCGACGCTTCATATTCCGCTATCCATCCATTTTTCGTATGTTCATGATTAGTTGAGTAACTGCTGGACCTTTCAGATCTACGTTTTTGTTGCTTTCGATTTTGTCTTTTCCTTCATTCTGTCTTCCTTGCGACCCTGCCAGTTTTGATTTGATCAAGCTACGCCTTCACACCATGGTTGCCCCAAATGTCCATTGGGTTTTACCCGCAATCAATTACTGTGCGTCATTCATTGGAACGACATTTTAAACATTAAAATTAACCACCTGAAAAAGCTAATTCACAAGAAAATGGCTAGGTGCATCTCTTGATCTGGAAAGAGTTTTGATTAAGCCTTGGGCAGGAAAGTTCTAAATCGGCAGTCAGAAGGCTTTGACATCAGACGTGAAAAGGATTTCCTAGCCACAAGAACGGAAAAGACAAGGGCTAAAGTCACGTGAAACATGGGCGGGAGAAGCTTTAACCAGAAGTTAGAGGATATTAACATTGGAGGCTAAACGGCTTTCCCAGCCGCAACGGCAGAAGAGACATAAGCTACTGACAAACGAAATGTGGGAGGGAAAAGGATTTAGTCGAAATTCAGAAGACTTTTAAATCAGAAGATGAATGAATTTTCTAGCCACAATGGTGGAAGAGAAAAAATACGGGTCTGCGACGAAAAGGGTCAACACGCATCGACAGTCGGAGCTCTTTACGCTTCAGACGTTAAGCCTCTTTGGGAGCCGCAACGACGGAAGGGAAAAGGACAAAAGCGGCCGATTTAACATAGTGTGACGCCCGATTTAACAGAAAAAATTAAGTGTTTGAAAAGATTTAAGAATCAACAAAGGTTACACCCGCTCTACTTCCGCAACAACGGCCTTAAAGAACACAAGATTTAAACAGACTCACATCCATGACCCATCATGAAATTCAAACACGACACTTTTAAAACAGGCTGACAATCCATCTTCAAAGTCATTCAAAAAATAAAGCACGACCAATAAGTTCCAGGGTCCTACGATTTAAGAACAACGCTAAATCATGAGGAGGGGCCCAAAATTTAATAAATTTGGGGAAAAAGAGTTGCAGCTGCAACAATTGGCGATTACCTGGTGAACCTAGATCTCTGGGTGATTAATATTTGAGGGACAGACCGTTTAAAAAAAATGCATCCTATTGAATTATTCTAGCTATCTAGATTTCTCGAATGTCGGAAGTGTGTACCTTCAATCATTGATAATAGTCCCATTTGGGAGAGTAGAAACCAAGATTTTCAAGTCTAGATAACTCTGTTGAGGCCAGAGGATGAGTTTCATTATTACCTTTTTCTTCAGGTAGCTGATAGCTTGGACACCACAGGATTTTAGCACATGGTAAACATAAATATTCGTTTGTTCCTCATTCCCATGCCATTTTAGCACCTTTTGTGCTTTTGGACTTTTGTCCCTTTTCATATGAGTCCTCCTGCATGCCTTTCTTACTGAATTTTAATTCAGGATCCTTTATCCCATAGTGTCTTTTTGTGTGAGTGGTGCACTTCATGTTTCAACTCATGGACGGAGAGGATCTTTCGGAAATTTAGTACTTATGATTTAACATTTCTTTGATGCATGATGCTTTCATAGGAGTTTTTTTATTCTTATTTTCCTTTTGGCATTTGTTTCTTGGCATCGGATCATTTATATTTAATATACTATTCACCTTGCTCCATTCCATGGGTCTTCTGTTGTCGCTCCTTAGAACATTTTAAGTGTGACGTGGATGGAGCCTCATCATAGTATTCCAGACTCTTCGAATCCGGTTTATTTCATAGGGGTTAAGCAGGACTTCAATGCACACAGAGCTTATTCGAGAAAACTGCTAAACTGGAAGAAGTTCTTTTAGCAACACCCAGTCTGAGACCCAAAAACGTTTATCATTCCCAAACATTTTGATGTTCTCCACGCAACTGCAGGTCCATTCCCTTTATTGAAATCAATAAAACTTAAACTAAAGCAAACTGAAAAACATGACTCAAAAGACAGCTAAACAGCTTATTTATATACAAGACAGAAGAACTCAAAGAAACTCAGGAAAAATAAGGCTTGAGAACCAAACCATTCACCGGTAAGTTCTCTTCCCACCCCTGTAGATCTTGCAACTTATAAGTATAAGGGTGAAGCTTTGTTGCAATTTGAAAAGGGCCTACCCACAACTGCTGGAATTTAGTATGCTTTCCTTTCTCATCATGGGGGTGATCCCATTTGAGAACCAAATCACCTACCTCAAAGTCTTTTGTTCCAGCCTTATGTTTATCGAACCATCTCTTTATTACCCCCTGCTGTTGCTCAAAGCACTCTCTGGCTTTAGATCTAGCCTCTTCTGCTTTCAGGAGATTATATATCCTTATTTGCAAAACTTCATCATCCGACCCTCGAGACTCTTGAGCTATTATGGAAGAGGGAAGCATGATATGGGGAGGAAGGATGGATTTTTTACCATAGAAAAGGGTATATGGAGACACTCCAATCGAAGACTTGGGGGTGACTCTATCACCCCAAAGGGCATTTGGTAGCGCTACATGCGAACTCCTTTGGTTTTCTATTACAATCTTCTTTAAAATTCTATTCATATTTTTGTTACAGGATTCAGCCAGGCCATTTCCTTGTGGATAATAATTAGCAGAATAATGCAATTTTATCCCTTTATCATGAGCAAATGCAGTTAATTTAATTGACAAAAAGTACTTAGCGTTATCAAAGACTAACGAAATTGGAACTCCAAACTTGGTCATGATATGATCTTGTAGGAAGCTGATGACTTCGTCTTCATTTATCTTGCGCAGCGGGATAGCTTCGAACCAGCGAGTGAAATAATCGGTCGCGGTCAGAATGTACTTGTGCTGCAAAGAGAAATTCGGTTTTATTTCTCCAATAATATCCAGCCCCCATTGCTCGAATGGCTCTGTGGTCATCACAGGCTTTAGGGGTCCTGCTGCTTTCGGTTGTCTCCTGCTACACCTTTGGCAAATATCACACTTTCTGACATGTGCGTGTGCATCTTTGAAGAGCGTAGGCCAATAGTAAGCTGCCCTGAGGATTTTGTGGGCTGTAGTATCTCCTGAATAATGTCCCCCAGCAGGACCGTCATGCAACTTTGACATTAATTTCTTTGCATCTTCCTTTCTAAGCATCTGAGAAGAACCCCGTCATAATTCTTTCTGAATAATACTCCTTCAACAAGTTGATAGGAGGCTGATTTCAGACGCTGCGCTCTTCTTTGCTTGGAATTCCAATGTTCTGGAAATAGCCTTGTCTGCAAGTAATGCACAAGGTCTCTATACCAAGACTCGGGACCTGTAAACAAAGGACATACCTCCATTACATGTAATTCATCTTCATCTTCCCAGGCGTGTTCTTCATTTTTTCCATTTTCAGTCATCTGTTTGCACAACCCTTGTCCTTTAACTATAGAGGCTGGTTTGAATTCAAGGTCGTACTCTTGAAGAGCTGTAACCTATTTTCCCCTTCTTTCTCCTAACTCCTTCTGTATAAGAAGGGATATTACAACTGGGTAGGGGACTATTACCTTGGTTCGATTCTTCAAAATATAAGGCATGAATTGCTTCACCGCTTTGAATATTGCATAAGCTTGCTTATCAATGGCTGGGTAATTTAATTCGGCCCCATGTAGACCAATGCTCATGAAGGATATTGGGAATTCATCCCCCCCATCTTCCTTTTGCGTAAGCACAACTGCTAGCGAATCATTGGATGCAAAGATATACAGAATAAAGTTTTTATCAAAATTTGGGCTTCTTAGGGAAGGTGCGTGTGCAACAGTAGTTTTAATTTTGCTGAAAGCGTTCTTCTTGATCTTGTTCCACTTGAAATGTGCATTTTGCTTCACCATCTGTTGCAATGGCTTGACAATCTGAGCGAAATCAAGCACAAATCTTCGCATGAAATTTATAGTTCCCATAAATGATTGCATCCCCTTTTTATTATGTGGCAAGGGGATTTGTTCAATGGCCTTAATTCTTTTGGGGTCTATAGAAATCCCTTTCTTTGATACTATGTGACCAAGCAACTTACCCTCCGTAATATCAAACACACATTTTTTAGGATTGAGGGAGATGCCATATTTTCGACAGCGTTAAAAAATCTTCCTTAAGTGAAATGCGTGCTCTTCTTTCCTTTTCGAGAATATATTAATATCGTCAAGGTACACTACTGCACTACGGCCAATCAATCCACGGAAAGCTATGTCCATAGCCCTCTGAAATGTCGCTCCAGCATTAATCATCGCAAAAGGCATCCTTCTATAGGCAAAGGTTCCCCATTTGGTCCTTAATGTTGTCTTTAATCTGTCTTCTTCGGCTACTAATACTTGATTGTAGCCAGAGAAACCATCTAATAATGAAAATAGTTCAGAGCTTGAAACCATTTGTAGCAATTGCTCCATGGGTGGAACATGATAGTTATCTTTGTCTGATGCACGATTTAAGTTCCTGAAATCCATGCAGAGTCTGATTTCTCCATATTTTTTTCTTACTGGTACTAGATTTGATACCCACTCAGAGTGTCTGAACTTGAAAATGATTCTAGCATCCAATAATTTCTTCACTTCACTCTGAATCAGCGGTTCCAATTTTGGATGCATTTTTCTTAATGGTTGCTGATATGGCTTGATGCCTGATTTAATGGGGACGACATGCTTGATGATGCTGGTGTCATATGTTTTCAAATCTTCGTAGGTCCATGCAAAAACATCTTTATATTTTTTAAATAGACTGACGAACTTGTCTCTTTCTGTCAGTGAACAACATTTTCTGAGATTCACAAATTTAGGATTCGTTTCAGTCCCTAAATTTATCATCTCTAACTGTAGAGATGAGCTGTGGGTCTTCACGTTGGCTAGTCTTCTGAACTTTTCATTTAAATCGAACATTCTTTCCAACGTTCTAACTCCTTTAGGGATGAAATTGTCATGTTTCATCTCAGCATGATGTTCTTCATCATCTATGATTGCTCCTTTCAACACCTCGTCATTTGTTAAACATTCTATAATTTGCTGGTCATCATCGAACACTCGTAGGTTCGTAATCATGTCAGGTACAGAAGGCCTGAAAAGTAATTCAACAGAGCATTGATTATTAGTGGGTAGCAACCTAGCGGCTGATGTGGCCAACAGGTCAGCTGCTGCGTTTTTAAGCCTTGGAATTTAAATAAAATTGAATTCATTAAAACATTTAAGAAAATCCCATACCTCATTCTGGTAAGCCTTTAAGTGAGGAGAAACACAATGTATTTGATTCCGGATTTGTTTCACAATAATTTCAGAATCTCCAAAATTTTTTAGACTACTTACCTTTAATTCAATTGCTTTCTTTAGTCCCTGCACCAGCGCTTCGTACTCAGTTGTATTATTAGTACAATCAAACTCTAATCTACATGAGAGAAAATATTTATTCTTCTGGGGTTCGATCAGGATACAGTCGGCTCCTGACCCTTCTAGTGTCTTAGAGCCATCAAAAAACAAAGTCCAAAAATCACTAACTACTGAAGGTGAATCTATTCCTACTGCTAAGCTTACTATATTACATTCAATCTCATCATCCTGTGAGAATCGAAGGAGATCAGGCTGGGTGTCAGATGTGTTGCTGGCTTCTTTTGCTTGGTAATTTCCTGGTTCCAACTCAATAAAATGGTTTCCCAATACAGAATCCACTGGTACATTCTTCTCCTCCAGTTGAGTAACATTGTACTTCATGTGAGGCTCTCTTAGAATCTTAATCTGGTTCGGACTCCCTTTGCATGGAAACCACAGATGCGACCAATCTAAGGTGAAATATCCATTTAATTTGGCCGATCAATCTCTGCTTAGGACAAGACTGTAAGCATCTGGTATATCAGCCACCACAATGTTAATAACTTGGCATACTTTGTCATTAGATGCTGGACGGACTAGGACATCTTCCATCTCACCAATTACCTTTGCATCCGTTCTGTCCAATTGAACCACCCTCCACATGGATGGCTTAGGCTGCCCATTGATCTTTTTACAGACTGATATGGGCATAACATTAACCGACGCCCCTGAGTCTACCAAGAAATTATGTACATTATGATTGAAAATTTCAAACGTGAGGAGGAAAGGTGGATGTTTCCTCTTAGACTTACCTCCAACACTGGTTTCTCCAATTTCTTCTTCTTCCTGAGGTTGGTTGTTAGTGGGAAGCTTCTCATCCGATGCTTCAAGTGCTTTCAATAGTCTTTCTTTTTGCTGTGGAACTTTACACATTTAGAATAGTGGAACATTCGCTTTTACCTTCTTTAAATCCTCCACGATGTCATAATACATCGGCTGCTCAATGGGATGAGGTTTATCAACATCATCTTTCCTTCATTAGGCCTAGCCAACGTATCATTCTGCTTCAGATCTTGGCTGGTAATAATGAATTTCGGAATCTTATCAGCTAAGGATTTATTCTGAAATTTATTTACATTTCTTTGCAGTCTTTTGATCTTTGGTAGAATGAGACTGTTTTCTTTAATTGGCCCTTGGCTCCTGGTTGCCACGTTGGTTTCCATGACGTCCTTGTAGCCCTGATTCTTTTCCTCTTCAGCATCAAATAACGAAACAGAATCCCAAAAAACCATGGTTTTCTCTTCTTGTTCCTTTGTTGAGGTAGTACTCTCTTTCCTCTCTCCATCTCCGTCTTCTGTTAATCTAGAATCCAACAGCTGATTCATGACCAATGTCATCGATTTTATCCATTGAGGACAATTCTTTTCAAAATGTGGCTGTTGATGTAAAGCGCAAAAATTATCCATGCGTACCTCTGTTAAATTCATAGATGCAGTATTGTGAGGAGGAGGTTGAGACGGATTGTTATCCTATCTTTTCTTATAATATGGCCTATAAAACTTTTGTGTTTCCTTCTCTTTCTCCAAATCTATGATTTTGTTGGAAAGATTCTCCATCATTTTGGCCATATTTTCCAAATCTGGCGACTTTTCTTCCTTAGGCTTAGTAAACAATAAGGCTTTTCTTCTTGCACCTTTCTCTCATGATTGTTCTGGATAGTCTTCAATGCTTTCTCTTTCAGCTTCCACTACTTATGCTTCTTCATAGGTTTCCGTCAACGTAGGCTTGGCCCTACCTTTGGCAAACATGGCCAAATCAGGGCCTAAGGCTGAAGTATAATATTCAATCAGAATGTTTTCTGAAGGTTTATCCATTTCAGAAAAATTCTTGAGATAGGCTGCAAACCTTTGTGTGAAACTGTGCACTTTTTCCTTTCTTTCTTTCTTAATGGCGCATAGCCCTTTCATGAGGGCTGCATGAGTTTTCTAAGTTGCATACTTACTTCTGAAAATTCTTTCGAAGGTATCCCAATCAAAGATAGAGTTAGCAGGAAACCCAAAGTACCATGATGTCGCAGCTCCTTTAAGGGTATGCGAGAATGGTTTGCAAACTACATCTTCATACTCCCCGGCCCTTAATCCTTCAATTGCCAAGTAAAAACTTTGTCAGTGATCATCTACTAGTATTTTCTCATTTGGGTCGAACTTGGGAAACATCTTGTCAAAGGATTGAGGTAGGTCGTGTAATGGAGGTGTCAGGTTTAATGGTGATCTGGCTCTCCATGCAGGTGGTGGATTAGGTGGGTTAGGTGGTGGATTAGCATTTACTCCTGCCATGAGTGTAGGTGGAGAGTGAGGAGGTGAGCCAACTGGAGTATGAGCAGGAGAACTGTGAGGGGTATCTAGGCCTTCTTGATTCAAAGGTAGCACCACTTCCTGTAAGGCTGTTTCTACAAGTTCTTCCCAATATTCAACCAGCACTGAGTCTTCTGCTAAAGGACAATCTTTCTTTTTATATTCTTTTCTGGGCAATTCAAGGATGATTGGTAATCCTCCAATCTTCTTTACATACGCCCTGGTGTGTCTTCTCATATCATTAACAACTTTGTTGCCAACAACATACAGATGTTCTCTATCTCTTTCTTCCAGAATTCAATTATGAAGCCCACTACTTTCAGAACTATTAGCGGTGGAATAATTTCGGGAAAACGGGTTTCCTCGGCCAGCCATGCACTGGAAGCCCTTCTTCTAGCGCCAAAACTGTTGAGACTCGAAAATTCACAGGCAACAACAGTAAGGGATTCTCCCCAGTCAATGTTCCCAACTAGCCCGTGACTGTTTGGTATGGGGAATCTGTATGGTTTGCGGTCCGGATACCATAGGTCAAGTAACAAAACAAAGGGTTTTACCTGTTGTGGCCCGGTCCATCGTATATTTTGTATTTTTTGACCTAATGTATGATATGCAAGTGCCTAATTAACCATGCAGGGCGATAAGATGCAGGGAGCAGTCACAACGTGATGCGCAGGTTCTTACCTCTCGTCTTAGCATTCACAAGCATCTAAATCACATACAACAAGAAATTAGAACTAACTACCTAAACTATCCTAGGGAGCAGGATTATCATTCATTGGTGAGTAATATATTTTGTACATGCATAATGAAAAGTTACAGATAGCTGACACTTCTTTCAAGACACATGAACAATTGCATATTTTTGAACAACCAGTTAGTCAATTGTTTTATGAACAACTTTCATTACTCATAGTGGAAAACATCACAAAATATATTGAAAAGCATTCAACAAGAACATAGTTTCAGGAAGTTAAACACTCTCACAGTTAACGAAACACAAATGAAAATGAAATAATTCCCCTTCAACATTGTTCATTTAATCACATTGATACATTCCACATTTCGCTTTCTCCAGCAGGCAAAAGTTGCAGTTTCTGATTGTAAAAAAAAATAGTTCCTCTTACAAGCAAATGGTTTACAAGTTTTTCCAGGGAAAAAGTCCCTGTCTCAGTTCTACTTTCAAATATTTAAACTATAACTGCAGACTGCTTGGGCTTCCCTCCAAATGTATGACCTTTCGGTTTCTCGACGCTTCATATTCCGCTATCCATCCATTTTTCGTATGTTCATGATTAGTTGAGTAACTGCTGGACCTTTCAGATCTACGTTTTTGTTGCTTTTGATTTTGCCTTTTCCTTCGTTCTGTCTTCCTTGCGACCCTACCAGTTTCGATTTGATCAAGCTACGCCTTCACATCGTGATTTCCCCAACAGTCCATTGGGTTTTACCTGCAATCAATTACTATGCGTCATTCATTGGAATGTCGTTTTAAACATTAAAATTAACCACCTGAAATAGCTAATCCACAAGAAAACGGCCAGGTGCATCTCTTGATCTTGAAAGACTTTTGATTAAGCCTTGGGCGGGAAAGTTGTAAATCGGTAGTCGGAAGGCTTTGACATCATATGCAAAAGGATTTCCTAGCCACAACGACAGAAAATACAAGGGCTAAAGTCACACGAAACGTGGGTGGGAGAAGCTTTAAGTGGAAGTCAGAGGATATTAACATCGGAGGCTAAACGGCTTTCCTAGCCGCAACGGCGGAAGAGACATAAGCTACAGACAAACGAAACGCGGGTAGGAGAAGGCTTTAGTCGGAAGTTGAAAGACTTTTAAATCAGAAGATTAATGACTTTCCTAGCTACAACGGCAGAAGAGAAAAACTACTGGTCTGCGACGAAAAGGGTCAACACACATCAGCAGTCGGAGCTCTTTACGCTTTGGATGATGAACCGCTTTGGGAGCCGCAACGGTGGAAGGGAAAAGGACAAAAGCGGTCGATTTAACATATTGTGATGCCCTATTTAACAGAAAAAATTAAGTGTTCGAGAAGCTTTAAGAATCAGCAAAGGTTACACCCGCTCTACTTCCGCAACAGCGGCCTTAAAGAACAAAAGATTTGATTTATCCTTGGCTAAAAAAACAGACTCACATCCGCAACCCATCATGAAATTCAAACACGACACTTTTAAAACAGGCTAACAATCCATCTTCAAAGTCATTCGAAAAATAAATCACAACCAATAAGTTCCAGGGTCCTACGATTTAAGAACAATGCTAAATCATGAGGAGGGGCCCAAAATTTAAGAAATTTGGGGAAAAACAGTTGCAGTTGCAACACACTATTAGAAGAAATTACAATTCCCAGTTTTAAGTGTGAAGCCCCAAGTATCGCCGAGGGGAGGATTAAACCCATGACAGGAAACAAGCAGTAAAACAAATATCCCTAATAAATCTTTCAACCAACCCTCGTCACATTGTGTATGTGTAAGAACACTCACAAAATTCAAGCTCACACAGTAATAACAAAGGTAAAGAAATCCCAACCTTCAACACTCCTTCTGACAGTCAAAAACCACCTCACGGCAACAGAAAGCTTTGTGCTCACTTCTACTACACTAGAACTTGAGAAACAAACTTACAGAGGAGCTCGTCATGGCTCATGAAGGCCCGTGTGCAAAGGATGGAAGGATTGGAAACAATCTTGGCGGCCATGAGCTCGCAGCTCAACCACCCCACACAAAAGACAAACAAAATGTGATTTTAGGTTTAGAACAAGCCTTTTCTTTGCCTCCAAAGTCAACCAAAAAAACTAATCATCGACTACCAACCATGTGTCCTTCGAATTTGCAAATTATGGGTTTCATGCTATAGTTTGAAAGTCTTCATTTAACCTGCACAAATCATTTTGTTCACAAGTCAAAACCTTATGATATCATTGCATAGTATCAATATACTCATTTTGATAACCAAAGATTTTGTTTTTGAGAGGTGTTCCTTTACACTAGGGTCTTATGCATAACTTTGAAATATTTAATTTCTTCTCAATTTTAAATAATGTTCCTACTGGTTGTAGTAAGATATAAACAAGGGAGGAATTAACATTATATATAAGAATTTAACCATTGAGATCTTTAAGATAGGTCTTAGTCTAAGCATGGTTTTAAAATTTCAAATATGTGCCTGGTCAACAAAAACTCATACAAAATGATATTTCTGACACAAAAAAATCAAATATAAATACTTGGTTATGGAGGATCGTTAGAATAGAATAATTAAAGTCTTGGAAAGAACTTGAGTAAATTTAAACAATACTTATACCCAACACTAATGATAAATGTGAAGTTTTGGTCACAAGTAGATTTAACATGTCCTCTAACTTTTAGACCTCTTAGGTTACTGTGCTCTTTTTTATAGTAGTAGATCTGTTTATAAAATGCCCATCTAGAATTAAATACAAGTCTATAGCTGAAAACACAAAGAGGAAGGTCATTAAACAAGTACTATAGTAGTAAGCATAACTGAACTAACCCAATCGATTATAATAGTGTTTTATAAACATTTATGCAGATTTCTAAACAATAAAAATATAAACAATACCTCTTACAGGGTCAATATGCAAAAAAAACATTTAACTAGCATTTATCCTATGCTAGTTGAGTGTTATTCTCGATCTGGAATTTTATTGGTAACAAAACTGCTTACCTGTTTAGAACCTGTAAAAGAAGCATCACTTCACTGCATTAGCTATAAGCTAAGTAAGCCCCGATCTCCTTTAAGGTTCTTTCCTACTTGATAGAAGATAGTAATAACACACTTAACATCAGGTTTAAATATAGTTTTCTTTCCTATCCTTTTAAAAACATAAACTATAGAATTTAACATCTGTAACATAGTACTTCAAAGATAAACAAATAAATTATATAGAACTAAAGAATTACAATAATATATTCTAAATACTATTGTTTGAGTAAACCCTAGCAGTTATTGGTTCTTAGGCAGTGACATATTTGAACATTTTATGTTACATGAAAATTTTTAAAAGTTTTATGAATTTTTGGGTTATTACATCTGGTATCAGAGCACAAGGTTCAGACACTAGGCGTGAATGCGACTCAACTTGCATAAATAAAACAATAGATTTAAAACATGCATATTGATTTTTACTTTTCTTTTGAATTATACTCATTATAGGAAATTTCAACTCAAAATGGGCCTTTTAACTTTGATTCAAATTCCATGTCATCATGTGTTATCCAATGAAATCNTATGCCGAGTGGGTAATCGTTGGATGCAGAATTAAATTCCGCATCCAACGAGCTCTCCCGATAAAAATTTGAATAAAAACACAGGGAGATATGTCAAAAATACAAACAAAAAAGTCGTTTTTTTCTTTTGTTCCTACAAAATTAATAAATATTATTTTATTATTTTAACTATTATTTTATTAATTCTTTTTAGGAGGCCCATTCTGAGTTGAAATTTCCTCTAATGTCCAGAGAATTTTTCTGAGTTAACTACAGGTATGGAAATATTGGAAGAATATGCGGATGAGGAGTCCCTGTTTATTGAACGAAGTAATTCTAAAAGAGAACCTATACAAGAAGAAATAACTAATAACTCTTATAAATTATTACAAATAGTCAAGGAACTAATAATAGAGATGGAAACAGTCAAAAAGAAAAATGAGATAATTTTGAGATCTCAGGAGGTGGCTAAATCAGATTTTAATGGGAAGATTTCAGAATGAAGAAAAATATAAATGAACAGAGTCTGAAGATTTTCCTTACCAACATAAGGATAAAAAGTCTAAATAGTTTAAAATCGAAAGTTGTCTTATGAGGTTTATGGTGATCCACATAAAAATAATTATCAATATACTAGTGATAGTAGTGAAGATAATCATCATACAAACAAAAGAAAGTTTAAACCTTACGAATAAATCTCTCAAGAATTCAATAAAATTAAGCTACCAACCTTTAATGGTGAAATTGAGAAGGGAGAAGAGGCTAAATCATGGTTTTTTGGGATGAAGAAATAATTTCAAATTTATAATTACTCTAATCAACTAAAATCTATAATGCTTATTTATAACCTCACTGGGAAGGTAAATATTTGGTGGCAGGATCAAAAAAAAGTAAAAGGAATTAGGGAGAAAAACATTAACTGGAGTACGTTTATGAAATACTTTAAGAAGAATTTTTTGTCTGAATAGTACTACAAGGAGTGGGATAAGGAATTTTATGAATTAAAACTGGGAACAATGAACATGAAAGAACTAAACAGTAAATTCCTAAGTCTACTTAGATATGTTCCTTACATAGTGGACGAGAAGCCCAAAGTACATCGGTTTCTAAGATGCTTACCCTTTCATATAAAATACAGAATTGAATATGACAATCCAAAAAATTTAGAAGAAGCAATGAGAAAGGCAAATTTCTGTTATGAACAAAATTGCAAAAAGGAAAGTATGACAAACTGGAAGGCTAAAAGAACTAATAATTTTGAATGACAAACTGGAAGGCTAAAAGAACTAATAATTTTGAATAGAGGAAGAAAGGTTTTGTGCCTAACCAAAATTTTAAAAATAATAACACACAAAATTTTCCTAATAAAAATTTCCAAGGGAACAAAAGTAATTCATAGATAAATCCAAATGGTCAAAGAAATACACAATCTGTTAATAATCATAGTAACTATACCAAGAGTTTTGAACGAAAGGAACCAGTAAAGTGTTGGGAATGTAATGGCCCTCATTATGCATCAGCTTGCCCCAACCAAAAGAATACTGTCAGAAACATACATACGATAGAGGAGGAGATGACTGTCGATGATCTAGCAAGGAAAATGCCCAAGATCAATGCAGCACTGGAGAATAGGCAGGTGGATTATCAAACTTCCATGGTGGAAGTGGAAGGTAAGCTGAATCAAATACCTATATCTATTTTAATTGATTTAGGGGCTAGTTTAAGTTATATTTCTCCCGATTTAGTATAAAAATGTAAGTTATCAGTAGAAAATTTTGCAAATTCTTGGTTATTCCAGCTAGCTACTAGTGCAAAAAGAAAGGTGATCATCTTTGTTCAGAATTGTATTGTAAAAATTGATTAGTTTGAAACCTCTGTTAAGATTAATGTATTACCTTTAGGTTCTTATAATATGTTAATTGGTATGGATTGGTTAGAAAAACATAGGGTAGTCCTAAACTGTTTCAATAAAACCTTTACTTGCATAAATAACGATGGAGAAATAGTAAATATAAAAGGGATCCCTAGGAAAACAACTATAAGACAGATCTTTGATTTGCAACTTAAGAGATCTGTTCAGAAGGGTTGTAAAGCCTTTGCTGTAACAGTATTTAATGAAGAAGATACTAATAATGAAAATAAATTAAAACTGGAAAATATTTCGATCCTGAGGGAGTATTCAGATGTATTTTTGGAAGAAATTTGGGGACTGCATTCGAAGCGAGAGTTAGAATTCACTATTGAGCTAGTACCTGGTGCAGTGCCCAGCTCAAAAGCCCCTTATTGGATGAATATATTGGAATTAAATGAACTAAATTTATACTTAAAAGAACTTATTGATAAGAATTATATTAGACCCAGTGTGTCTCCTTGGAAAGCACCTATTATTTTTGTTAAGAAGAAGGATAGAACTTTACAATTATGTATAGATTACCGTCAACTAAATAGAATGACTATTAAAAACAAATATATGTTACCTTGCATACATGATCTGTTTGATCAGTTATGTGGAGAAACTGTATTCTTGAAGATCGATTTACGATCTGGTTACCACCAAGTCCGAATCAAAGATGAAGACATCTTTAAAACAACTTTTAGGACTAGGTATGGTCATTACGAGTTTATCGTTATGCCATTTGGGCTTACTAATGCCCTAGTTGTTTTCATGTTTTTGATGAATAATGTAATGCATAAGTACCTTGATAGGTTTGTGGTCATATTCATTGACGACATCTTAATTTACACAAAGTCTGAAGAAGAACATAAAGAGCATTTAAAAATGGTCTTACAAGATTTATGATAACATCAACTCGATGCAAAATTTAGTAAATGTGATTTCTTTAAGGATAAAATACATTATCTGGGTTGTGTAGTGACTAAAGAAGGAATTTTCGTTGATCCCGAAAAGATAAAGGCAATCGAAGAACGGCCAGTCCCAAAAGACGTAACTGAAGTATGATCATTCAAGGGGATTACATGATATTATCAAAGCTTTATTGAATGGTTTTCAAGAATTGAAAATCCCATAACTTCTTTACAGAAGAAAGGAAAGAAATTCGAGTGGAGTCAAAAGTGTGAAGATAGTTTTAAAAAGTTAAAAACATTATTAACCACCGAACCAATCCTAAGAATTGCTGACCCTAATAAAGATTTTATAGTGTGTATGGACGCATGTAATGATGGTTTAGGTGGATTTTTAACTCAGGAAGGACACGTCATTGCTTATGAGTCTAGAAAGCTAAAGATTCCTGAGAAAAAATATGCGATCTATGACTTAGAATTGGCTGTTGTCATACATGCCTTAAAAATGTGGCGTCATCATTTGATCGAAAGAAATTTTATATTAATGACAGTTAATAAAGGGTTAAAATATTTGTTGGATCAACCTAACTTAAACGCTAGGCAAGCTAGGTGTCTAGCTTTACTTAGTGAGTACGATTTTGAAATCCAACATATTAAAGGAAAAGAAAATAAGGTTGTTGATGCTTTAAGTAGAAATGCAAAATTGAATTTTACAGCAGCAATTAGCACCTATAAAATAGATTTAGAAGAACAACTAGAAGCAGGAATAGGACAAGATGAAAATTATCGAAAATTACATGTAAGAGTAAGAGAAAATTTAATTGAAAGTTTAAGTATAGGGTATAGTTTAAATGAAAAATGATTATTATTATATAAAGATAGACTATACGTACCGAATGTACCTAAGATTAAGTTGTTGATTTTAAATGAAATTCATAAGATCCCTTATTCAAGGGATCTTGGTTATCAGAAAACTATAACTATGCTAAGAAAGGATTATTTCTAGCCAAACATGAAAAACGAATTGGCAGAATACATTGCTAAGTGCTTTGAATGTTAGCAAGTAAAAATTGAACATCAGCATCCAGCTGGGTTACTTTAGCCATTACCTATTCCTAGTTGGAAGTGGGAGATAATCAACATTGATTTTATCATAGGACTACCTAGAAATCAAAACTTGAATGACTCAATCATGGTAGTTGTCAATAAATTAAGCAAGGAATCTCATTTTATACTTGTAAAAACTACTTATAAAGCTACAAATATTGCTAATATTTTCATAAAACAAATTTTTTCGTTTATATGGAGTACCGAAAGTAATAATTTCAGACAGAGACCCTAAGTTTACGGGAAATTTTTGGAAGTCTTTGTTTAAGGGACTAAATACTACATTAAATTTCAGTGCCTCCTTGCATCCTCAAATAGATGGATAGACTGAAAGAGTAACTTAGGTATTGGAAGATCTTCTCAGAATGTATGTAAAAGAATAGGCAGGTAAATGGGAATATTACTTACACTTGGTAGAGTTTGCTTACAATAATCATTACCAAGCCTCAGCAAGATATAGTCCTTTTGAAATTTTGTATGGTAGAAAGTACAATACCCCCATCTCATGGAGTAATCGAGTTGACATGTTAGTATTAAGACTTGAATTATTAAAAGAGATGGAGTTAATTGTAAAACAGGTGCAACGTAACTTGAAAGTTGCGCAAGATAGACAAAAAAGTCAAGCAGATCTTAAACGAACTCGAAAGGAGTTCCAGGTAGGTGAACATGTCTTTATTAAGGTGAGACCTAAAAAGTGTTCTTTGAGGTTAGGAAGTTGTGCTAATTTAGCACCCCGATATTGTGGACCTTTTGAAATACTGTCCAGAATAGGACAAGTAGCATATCAGTTAGCTTTACCTCCAAACTTAAAGGTTCACAATGTTTTTCACATTTCTGTGTTAAAAAAATATGTACATGATGCTACTCATGTTATTAACTGGAATGATGTGTAGGTGGAGCCCAAAGGATATTTTCTGGTGGAACCAGATTGTATCCTCAAAAAGAAAAAGATCTCGCTTCGAAATCACACCATTGGTCAAGTGAAGGTGCAATGGAAGCACCTTAGTCCAGAAGAAGCCACCTGGTAATTGGAAAGTCATATTCGAGATGCATATCCAATTCTATTTCAGGGAAATTCTAAGGACAGAGAATAAATAACATCGAGGATGATGTTATTAATTAAGGGGGTGTGTATGTCACATGCCCCAATTTTCAAAACACTTTTTTGTCTTAAGAAACATTATGTTACATTTTATGTAAAGTTTGTAATTAATGACTAAGTAAGGTCAAGGATAATTTAATGTAATTTCAGAATATTTTATTAATAAATAAATGAAAGATGAGACAATAGTTTAGGGAAGCTGTTAAATGAGTGTTTTACTGGTCACTTGGTGGAGGAGGCTGGGTTGAGAGCATATTGACTTGTGGCAGCATCCTCAAACTACTTTTAGTTGTTGCAGGTGGAAACATATCTATTTTCGTGGTCATGATTCCCCAAGAAAGTGAAATAGGAGAAGGTGGCTCATTAAGTAAAAACTGACCCGAAAGACCTAGGAATGCTAATAAAACTTCTCATTGAAGACAACTGAGGCGACTCATTTTGGATTTGTGATCATTGTCAATGAATGAAATCCACATGATAAATTTGATGGAGGGGACTAGATGAGGTAAGTTTGAGTAGACAAGTGTTGAAGACCTGAACTAGTGCAACTATTCTAAGCTAAGTTCATATTGTTGTAAGCAGAATTGAGTTACTGTTGAACACTCAGTGGACTTGCAGAGGATTTCTATACTACATCTCTCACCCAGTACTTCTATCAGGTGGACCAGGAGACAAGCTCAGGGGTCTAGAGAATTGTTGTCCAACTATTCTCCAGGAATGGTTGGGAGGAACAGTTTCCTTAAGTTGCTGTCACATCATCTATATTTATAGGTTTTGCTTAGTTCAGTCTTTTAAATTATTTACTGTACGTGGAAAGTTTAAGAGTTTTCAATAGTATAGTATATTTTATTTTATTTCTATTAGGGATAAATAAGATAATTATATATGCTGTCAAAGTTAGTAACTAGCTAGATTAGGGTAAATTAGTAGAGAAATTTTTTAGTTAATTGATAGATAGAAAGAAAATACCTAAACTATATTTTTCCACACCTTTTGCAAGGCAATACTCTAATACAGTAGGTTTGTTTACTTTTAAAACGGTGGATTCAGTAAAATGTGTATGCATATGCAAATTTTTATTTTCTACAAGAATGTTTTATAAAAAATGTTATAGGATTTATGTTGTATTTGTACTATTTACTTAAAGTACTTAAACAATTGAGATAAAAACAGAGGACAAATCCTATGTATTACACACTCGTATGTGTAATACTTTACACAATGAAACTAGAAAGAAATTACATAATATAAACCTAATATGTATTCCTAAACAGATAATATCAAAAACAGTAAATTATCTAGATTAAGTGTACTTAGCAAAAAAGTAAAACAGGTTAAACTTTTACCCAGTTAGTTCACTTATGTGAAAATGCCAACTAGGCTTAACTGAAATGAAATATTAGCTTTGTAACTTTAAAGAAGAGTTAGGGTTTGTAAAGAACTATTCTTTAATAAAAAAATAAAATCATACCTTATAAATATTAAAATATAGCAGTATAATTCAGAAAGTACAGAAGATAGGTAAAATTTATTCATTAATATCATTTCTCTATTCTATTTTGAGAATCCATTTCTGCATCAACAATTATGCTATTATCAAAGTATTCCACTGTCAAAGGTTCTCAAATCACTCTTTTAATATTAAAAAAAAAACTGAAGACATAGTCTTGGTCTACGACCTTTATATCACCAGTCAAGGCTTAAAATCCTGAATAAAAGTATCTACATATAAACAGAGTTCTCATAAAAACCAAACACCTAATTCGACTATGAAATCCCTTTGAAAAAGAGAAGTGTTGTAAGAACAGCCATTAAGTTTTCTTTTTAAAAAAGAAAACCCTCAACAAATCCTTATATAACGACCGAATGGCCTGTCAATAAAAGTCACGGCTTAAATCCAATACCAAACAACATCATTATAATTCAACCATGGCCGAAAAGGCTTAAAAAATAATTCATTAAGTCACGACTATGAAAGCCCATAACCTTTCTTTACAAAATAACCACTAGGTCTTGAAAATAAAACAAAGCATCTAAATACTACGGCCAAACCAGTAACCATCAATCACGTGGCAAAACTCTCTTAAAAACACCATACAACTCGTGTAGGAGTACCCCAGGTGAAATCGAGGCTTACCGGGGTGGAGTCCTTCAGAACTAAGTCTTCCTCTTACGAGCCCGCACAATCAAAACTCGATTGTTAAATACTTTTAAATTTAACAAAACAATAAATACCTTGTATGCAGAAGAATTTCTATTTAAGTTCAATTTTTACTAGAGGTTTTTACATAACTATTCAGACGTGATGAGTCAACCTACCCTCCTTCATTGGAAACCCGAGTTAAATTGCAGCAATGCAGAAGAAATTACAATTCTCAATGTTAAGTGTGAAGCCCCAAGTCTCACTGAAGGGAGGATTAAACCCACGAGAGGAAATAAGCAGTAAAACAAATATCCCTACTCACTCTTTTGGCCAGCCCTCTTTACACTGTGTATGTGTAAGAACACTCACAGATTTCAAGCTCACACAGTAAAAACAAAGCCAAAGACATCCCAACCTTCAAAACTCCTTTCAATAGTGAAAAACCACCTCATGATAGCAGAAATCTTTGTGCTCACTTATACTACACCAAAACTTGAGAAACAAACTTGTAGAGGAGCTCGTTATGGCTCATGAATGCCTGTGTGCAAACGATGGAAGGATTGGCAACAAGCTTGGTGTCCATGAGCTCGTAGACCGACCACCCCACAACAAAGAAAAAAAATGTGATTTTAGGGTTAGGACAAGCCTTTTCTTTGCGTCCAAATTCAACACAAAAACCTAATCATCGACCACCAATCACGTGTCCTCCGAAATTATTTGCAAATTATTTGTTTCATGTTATAGTTTTAAAGTCTCAATTTAACCTGCACACATCATTTTGTTCACAATTCAAAACCTTATGATATCATTGCATAGTATCAATATACTCGTTTTGATAATGAAATATTTTTTGTTTGAGAGGTGTTCCTTTACACTAGTGTCTTATGCATAACTTTAAAATATTTTTGTTCTTCTCAATTTTAAATAATGTTACTATTGGTTGTAGTAAGATATAAACAAGGGAGGAATTAACATTATATAGAAGAACTTAACCATAGAGATCTTTAAGATAGATCTTATTTTAAGCATGATTTTAAAATTTCAAATATATGCCTTGTCAACAAAAGCTCATATAAATTGAGATTTCTGACATAAGAAAATCAAATATAAATACTTGGTTATGGATGATCGTTAGAATAGAATAATTAAAGTCTTGGAAAGAACTTGAGTAAATTTAAACAGTACTTATACCCAACACTAATGATAAATGTGAAGTTTTGGTCACAAGTAGATTTAAAATATCCTCTAACTTTTAGACCTCTTAGGTTACTGTGCTCTTTTTGACAGTAGTAGATATGTTTATAAATTTCCCATCTAGAATTAAATACAAGTCTATAGCTGAAAACACAAAGATGAAGGTTATTTAAACAAGTACTGTAACAATAAGCATAACTAAACTAACCCATTTGATTACAATAGTGTTTTACAAACATTTATGCATATTTCTAAACAATAAAAATATCAACAATACCTCTTACAAGGTCAAGTTGCAAAACAAACAATTTAACTAGCATTTATCCTATGCTAGTTGAGTGTTATTCTCGATCTGGAATTTTACTTGTAACAAAATTGCTTACCTGTTTAGAACCTGTAAAAGAAGTATCACTTCACTGTGTTAGCTGTAAGATAAGTAGTCCCTGATCTCATCTAAGGTTCTTTCGTACTTGAGAAAATATAGTAATAACACACTTAACATCAGGTTTATATATAGTTTTCTTTCCCGTCCCTTTAAAAACATAAACCGTGGAATTAACTTCCATAACATAGTACTTCAAAGATAAACAAATAAATTATATATAACTAAAGAATTACAATGCTTTATTCTAAATACTCTTTTTTGAGGAACCGCTAGCAGTTATTGGTTCTTAGGAAGTGACATCTTTGAACATTTTATGTTACATGAAAAATTTTAAAATTTTTATGAATTTTTGGGTTATTACAATAGAAAACATGAAAAATTATAAGTCTTGAAATTTGAAGCATCTCACTTTGCACACCATCTACGAAAAAAATAAGTATAGTACATGTTTATTTATTCTATTTTGATATATCTTTCAGTGGGATTCTTGAGTAAATCAATCGACTATGGGAAGATAAAACACCTACTTGATATTTTATATTGGTAGTTTTTCAATTTATTAAGGAGAGGGATATCCAAAATTAAATCATCATACCAAATAAATGCAATAAGAGCTCAAAAGAAAAGGAAACACATGTTTTAGTATGGCACCAAATTTGCACATTTCTTATGCTATTCTATTTGAACATTTTCAGACTCTCGATGAGATGCTTCATGCTATATAAACAACAAAGTAATCTATATGGCATTGTTGTTAGTAATTTGGATTTGAATGAGATATAAAAGGAAAAGAGTATTAATATAAAATATATTTCCTACTATTAGGAAAAGGATAAGAATAAGTGTTTGTATCAAAACACACAACTCTTGTAAGAGAAAAACTAGAAGACCAATAAGAAAATGGAATGTTGTGATAAATTTTGAGAATATGAAATGAGAAATTATGAAAAAAGGACACAAATTGAAAACAACTACATAAACCATAAGGTAAAATTCAAAGATTAAAGAAGACATATTTTTCACTAAAAAATTAAGTCAAAACATGTTAAGAGGGAGGAATTTATTTTTTCAAGGCCACCATGATTCTCTTCGAAGTTTGCAGCCAATAAGCATAGCCCTGTGGAAAATACTAGCAATAATGTCAAGAAGGTCTTATCAAAATCCAAATTTATAAGTATAAATGGTTAGAGTCTAGACTATAACAAGAACATTTACATTTTTTTTCTGTGAGCACTATGGAATGGGGTACTTCTAAATAAGATACTACAAGGTATGGAATGTGTACTTAACCTTCTATTAATACCAACAATTATAACTTTACCTGAAGAAGAAATTTGTAGGTATATTTATGTATTTAAACAAATATCAATAAACATTTACTTCAAGTGATACATGTGAAAAGAACATATGGAAAAATAAAAAAACAAACTTCAAGTTTTGCAATTTATTTGTCAAATGGAAATGAATATGAAAACGCATAGTAAAGTTCCTTGAAAGTTAATAAAATGAGATGGAAACCTTATTTAAGGATTACAATATTTATCTTCATATGGAATCTTGTGGCAAGAACATACTCTTTCCACACATGCCTTAAGGTAATAACATTTAGAAAGCAAGCTTCAATTTTTTTTTCTTTTGAAGAGAAGACCATATAGAACTAAGACAAGTTCCCAATGTTAAAAGGAAATGAATACGCACAACATTAACACACAAAGATTCAATTGAGTCCATAAAAGATGTAAATGCACTAACTCAACATGCTACACCTTATATCAGGGGTGTTATATAAAGTATATGAAGAATGAGAGACATCAAAGGATCATAACTTGATAGTTCTAGAATGCAAATGCCATCTTGAAGGACATCTACAACAATCCAATTGTGAATGTACTCCTATCTTTGATATCGTCTTTCAAGGGTGTTTTAGATCCTTGGATAGTCACATTGTTGCAAAAATTTCCTAGATGCAAACAGAATGCCTAATGTTCTTAGTTTGAAATTAGTTTTTTTTTTCGGGTTGCAAACAAAATTCTCTAGAGTTGTTCACAACAATGAAAATGAGTAGTAAAGAAAAAACTATTTCATCTTGATGATGCACAACTACATTGAGGCTAAGCTAATTTGAAACAACAAAGTCCTAATACATATCAAATTGTTCATCACCTTCGCCTTCTCCATTGTTGATGTTTTCAATCATTATTGGAAATATACACAATAGAATATTTATATTATTAAAATTAATATATTTACAAATCTATTGTCAAAAAATGTTAGAATAAAATATTCAATCAACCCTGATTTTTCAAAGATTTAAAATATATATATATATATATATATATATATATATATATATATAACATTGTAATCATTAAAATTTATAGAGAGATCATCAGTTGGTTGGTCCAAATGTTTTCTAAGGAAAATGCAGAAAAAACCCATTTGTTATTGGTTTCAACTTTCAACCATGAAACACCACATGAAAAGAGAAAGACACAAAATAAATAAACAATAATAAAGACAAAAAAAGAAGATAAAATTAGGAAAATGGACTCAAAAGTATGTCAAGCCACAATGCCTTGCAAGAGTGAATAAGGAATCTCCTGAAAAAGAAAAAGAAAAAATTAAAAAAACAAAGGGTACAAACCCCCAAGAATGAAACCTAAAACAATCCTATGCAAAGGGAGAGGGAGACCAAGAACTTACGTAGAAAAGAATATTTGATAGATCACAACTAGAGACCAAGAAAACGTTTATATACTAATCCTCATTAGAATCAGATGAAGAGATAATATCCATGTCAAACATTGAAAGTACCAATCCAATCCTGCTAATATCATTCCATTAAATATCAATCATGCCATATGGATCTTTTTATAAGAATTCTTAGCCATGAACTTCTAGAAGAGAACCCTAGAAGATAACTAAACTTCTTCTAAAATATTTCTATCATTATTAGTGTTGTCCACCAGGAAAATCCATTGATTATAGAAAAAACAAAATTTAAAACATATTTGACATAAGTTTAACACATTAGTGCTAAACAATAAAAAAATTGTCATTTTCCGAAACTGGTTTTCATTACATAGATAATTTGATTTAAATAGCATCAGATTCCTTTTCACCTAGCAAATGGATTTGTTAATTCTAAAATTTAATGATAGGACATAGTCTAAAAATGTAACGTATATCTTATAGAGAACAAATCATTGCATAAGAGTGAATTAACTCATCTAAGATATAAGTTTATGGAGATGTGATAAAAATTCCTTTATATTTGTTCTTTCCAATCCCATTAACATAATTGGGCCATCTAAAAAATATTCATTATTTGTATTTCTATCAAATGGGTTATTGTAAGATCAATATACAAACAATTTCAATTTTTATGATCTGGACATATGTAAGTTTGCATTCAAATCGTACATGTCTATTGATCATATCCAAATATGGATATTCCTTGTGAATTTCAACCACTCATTGGTGATTCGCTTGAATGGATCCATTATCATCCATGTAATCATCATCCTCACCATATCCATGATCTCCTTTGGAAGCAAGAGGATACACCCATTGAAATAGATCTCGATCCCTCAAGAACCATACCCCAAAAGGAATTTAACGAATGAAAAAATCAAGTACAAAGAATCATAAAATCTCTATATTTTCATAATGTTGTGAAAAATTCCTAGATGCAAACATAATGCCTAATGTTCTCAGTTTTTTTTTCTTTCTTGGGTTGCGAACTAAATCCTTCGGCCATACTGGTTCACAACAATGAAGATGAGCAATAAGAAAACAATGATTTTCCCTTTGATGATATGTAACAACAGTGAGGATGAGATTATTTGAAACAACAAAGGCCTGAGACAGATGAGATTGAACATCACAGTTTCCATTAGATCAAGTGACAACAAAGAGACCTTATCCTCACTTCATTCCAAATGACAAAACAACCTTCTTCGTTTCAAATTAGAGCACAAACTTTTAAAACCCTTTTTCTTTTGTTTCAAAACAGTATAATCCCTTTTATTAAATGAAAAAAACATGAAAAATAACAGAACAAAAAATCAGGCCACATATCCCCACATGGTTGTAGATAACAAAACCATGCTTCCAAACCATGACATGCAAAAATACCTAAATGAAAACTCAGTCCATATAACCCTACACAGTGCTAGAAAACAAAACCATGCTTCCAAATCCTCCCATGAAAAATTACCTGAATGAAAACTCAGGCCACATAGCCCCACATAGTTGCAGATAACAAAACCTCACTTCCAAATCAATAAATTGTTAAGCCTCATCTCTCTGGATGTCTTGATTAGAAATATGGATCTGGACACCCCACTATGTATAAATGGCTCTCAATATTTCCCACTATAGTACAACCAACCAAATTATTTCCATTAGATACAAACCCTAACCCTAAAATTCTCAAAATGAAACCTTGGCAAGCCCCTTGGATGGCACGAATGATTTCCCCTAAATAGATCACATTGTTCCCTTGTTTATATAACATAATCCACAATGGTTTCTAAGGAATCAATGGATGTCACCTGAAATCAATTAATATGCTAATGATACCCATTCAAATAATAAGCAATCCATCACTAGGGACAATGATTACCATACATAAATTAAGCCATTCCTTTTGATCCCTCTCTCACCTGATCTCTTCTGTCCATACCTGCAACAACGAGATCCAGTCCATCTGCTCTTTCAAAAAACATTGACAATGAGGGGTATTTCATTTTGATCTCTCAATTATAAATGATAGAATAAGATTTTGTAGTAGTGAATCACAAAAGTTTCTAAAAGAGAACATATCCCCAATGTTAACATATTATTTGAATGGCTTTCCTTTCTCACCTGTGTCTTTTAATTTTCCCCCTTTTTCATCCTTTCATTGTGTTTCTTTTGTTTATTTTATTTTATTTTTTTTGTTTACACACACGCACACACNCTTACATTATATTACTATTACATTTAAATATAAATAATCATATAATATAATATAATATGTTTTATACATATATTTCAACTATTACGTAAAATTTACCCTAGTGTGGGTGAGCATTGAATAGACTAGGGTAGTCAATCATATTCTAGTAGCGCACCATAATCTTGAAAAATTTAAATTGACATGATGCAATATGCATTTACTTTCCGAAACTTCGACTAAGTGTTAAAATGGTCAAACTAAGACTACTTTGGCCAAACAAGATATGGGCATGGTGAGTACAACAAAATGAATGACATGACACTAACCGCTTGTCACTATGATGGAATAGACAAGGAACGATAAACTTACATTAATGTTAATGTATAAAATTAAATAAATTTGATGGTAGGACATTTGAGTTTAAAGGTAGTAGAATAAGAGTAATCTTCTGAAAATTGCATGATAAAATTTTAAATTAAAAAACAAAATTAGTCATTTGTATTTGTGTGACTAACTATTTAGTTGTACTTTTTATCCAACGATTAAATTAGTCATTTAATTTAGTCATTTTAGCTGTGTAGCTCTAATTTAGTCATTTTTGTCTTAAAAACACTCTCGTGGCTAACTTTTTTAGTCACGTAGTCATTTATCTTAGTTTTTCTACTAGTGTAGATTCAGAAGAACTAGGTTCGTCTACGGTTACCTAGGGTGGTGTCATACTCAACAGGTAATGGTTTCTTCATATTCTAGTTTGAAAAACAAGTAGAAGGGGATCTTATTTTCCAAAACAGACCCTACTTCATGGGTCACCAAGGGATGTATTTGAACAAATGGACCCCAAAATTTAACCCATCCATGGGAATATCCTCAATGGTTCTAATTTGGGTAAATATTCCGCAACTTTCGATTCAATACTGGAATGATGAATCAATGCGGTTAGTAGGGAATTCGCTTAGGAAGTATATTAATAGAGCTAAACCTGAAGATCAATTTTCATATGTTTGAATTTTTTTCAAAGTTGACCTAGAGTGAGGGATTGTTGAATTCATAAAGATAATAGTAGATTATTGGTTGCACATCCAACAAATAGACTATGATCAACTTCCATTCAAATGTTACTCGATTCATGTACCATGACTAACTAGTTTGATGACTTTTAACTATTGCTTCCTATGAAGATAGATCAATAATCCCTCTTTAACTAGAGGAGTATTTTATACTATGCCAAACTTGTTCTAGACATAGGCTTAGTAAATACACTCATTCGTGGATATGTATAGGAGTTACACAACTTCTTTCCACACTATGTCTCAGATATAACTAACTGTGAACTTTGTAAAGTAACATATTTGATGTGATATTTCTTGATCACTGTACTAGTCAGAATCCATATGTATGTGAAACTTACTTTCACTGATCGACACATGTCTGAATCCACATACACTTGTACCAAGTAGGTAACACAACACATGCTTTGTTGTGCATGTTTATGTACTAACTGTTAAGAATATAACTGATCATAGGACCTATAAAGATATATCTAACATCTATGATATCCTACAAATATGAACAAGAATTAGATTCATCTTTATGTGTGTGATCATAGATTTATAATCCATTGTTCTTGAATCCTTTTATAAACTCTATTCAACATTTTCTCAATAAAAGAAAAATCATATAGAATCACTCTTATACCTCTAAACTTAAGAATCATACAAGATTATTGCAAATAGATTCCTTTTGAATCGGAATACCATAAATGGTTTCTACATAGCAGGAGATTAATTTAACCAGTTCCATTATTTTTTCAAATAGCTAGCAAATCTAGCTTCTCCCTCTCAACATATAGGATGTGAGAATCATAAATTTGAGTCGTCCATCATGGGGACTCATACTCCTATATATCTAACACATATATGAATATAATTAAGATAAATACATTACCTTTTGGATTCTTTACATTTCTTTGAATATAATTATGGATTCTATTATGTCTTCTTCCTAAGAAACATAGGTATCTCTTGATCTACTCTTTTTCAGGATCAACCATCCAAATAAATCCATGCCATTCTCTTCTTGTAGGTTAGGGCATATGTTTTTTCCTACAATAAAAATATTCAAATGATTAATCACATTGTATAACCAAGAAATGTAATCACACGAAGACTTTCAACATACAGGAAATGGTTCACGTAGATATGTATATGGACTAAATAATTTTTTTGACATAGCCCCATTCATATTTCATAAATAATTATGCATCCCCATATTCATATCGCATGAAACAATCATGCATTATTTATATTCATATTTCATGAACAATCATGCAACCATGTACCTTTGTTAATTTAGACATAATATGAGTTTTACTATTTACCAATAAATAGGATAATAACATATGCTTTTAATTATGTTATACTATAACACCATTCCTAATTCTAGGAATACGTATCTCTATATAACTTTATTGAAACACATTAAAATGCATATAGATCTAAAGAGCATATAATAAACAAAATATAAGTACTTATGTTTTATTGGTTTGCATGCTCCCTCTTAATCTCTATTTCCTTGTGGAGATTATTGGATCCCCTGGGTCTCGATCTCCTTGTAAATTTGAGTGCATATAGGAGGAATTGAATCTCTACATGGGGAAATTGTATCCCATGCAACCTAGAGAAAATTCTCTTCTTCAAGAAAAACTTCTTGCGATGACCATCATCCTCTTATTAGGATGAATTATAAACTCTAAGAGACTCTCATTACACACAAGATCTATTGAAGAAGAATAATATCTAAACCATAAATCTGTAGGTCGTTCAACCAATTTTTATAGATCAAAAAGATGTCCATAACATCAATTCTGAAAAATTCTTCTTCAAATACCTAATCATATATCCCAAATGGTTGTGAATTTTTGAAATACACTCAGGTGTAAGAAAAATCAACCCATTTGGGAACTAGGTTTTCAACAGTTTTGGTTGGTTCCTCACAAGTTTATCAGAAATACTCCATGAAAGTTGTCTCTTGGAAAGTCACAGGAATGGTACATACCAAGTTTCTCTTGGATTCACCCTGCATTGGATGAATCCACTTCAATCATTGTGGATACATATCTATCTTCTAATATTTCCCATACCATTTCCTTCCATGTGTTGAAGTAAGAAGTTCCCTTGAGATGGTCTTACAAACAAATGGAGATCGATGTCATGGCTGAAATATTTTGCTCAACTATTAAAGATATACGTAGGAATTATTTTGTTGACAAAACTAAGCTCCTTCATGGCCTTTTCTCTGATAAAATGTTGATGTTTGAGCAAAATCAGAGATGCTTGAACTTTAAAACTTTTAACAAGAAATTTTAGCACTTATGAATTTCATAAATTAGTTGCATGAATCTCATAAATAAATCAGCCACATAAATCAAATCCATAAATCAGCCATATAAATCAGTCAACGATAAGAGACAAGATATACCCTATGAAAACCATGAAAACACATAGAATTAAAAACAAAACAATTCTTTGAGTATGATAGATAGATTTCTAGAGAATGGTTTACCACACGTAAGCATATTTCCTGATAAGAGATATCACTTCAGCAGTAGAAAAGACATATCCAATGTAACCCCGCAAAAATAATTGTATGCAACTGTATTTAACTTTCCATATGCCTAGCATATTAATAACAATCCAAAAACCCTACCATGTAGAAGGTAGCACATAGGAGGCCCAATAAACACACTGAGAGCACCACACAGTGCATTCACAAGGAGGATCTATATAGAACTCACTCCATGCAAACATTATCACCCTTTCTTTCCTCAATTATCTTTAACTGAATGTTCAATGTCTTGAACTAAAAGTGAGCTGATTTGAACTAAATGTTAACTAAATTAAATTGAATGTTAACTTAAACTGAATGTTAACTTAAACTGAATGATAATTGAATTGAACTCAATATTTAACTAAATTTTGAACACTTATTTAACAAGCTTACTTAAGTGTCATCAATGCTTCACTCTTAGTGCCATCCATGCACAATTTATATTATTAACTTTTGCATGGATATCGTTAGTTTAACTTATGCATGTCGATTGATGGAGATTAATCTCTCCTTTACTTAATAGGTTACATTCACTAATAGTTCAATTGATGCTTTCACTAAGGAATTGATTGAGGAATTCATATTTTACTGAAGCTTTATAACTCGAGTTCACTTAGACATTTGCATGGGAAATTTGAATTCTCTTTCTCTGTGCTTTATATCATTATCATTAAATAATTAATGCATGGTCCATAGGTTTATTATTTATCCATCTTATCAGTTCATACTTAGATTCATTATTCCATACATACTGATGATCATATATATTAACCCGAGCCATATAGTCATATGCTAAAGTAATTCACTCTAGGGGTAGCTAATCCCTAAAAGAGAGTTATAACACTCAATGACCATGAATAGAAATATATCACATCGTCTAACCACATGACTTGATACAACACACGTCCATATCCATAATCGGAGATCCATTCTCATAGGGTACCGTCTATAAGAATGATTCACTTGATCAACACAAGTCTAGACTTGATACAACACAAGTCCACAATATTGATACAACACAAGATCATTCTTGATACAACAAAAGATTCCAATCTTCATACAACACAAGATGACAGTATAGGAGCCCACCTTAATACACAAGGACAAAGATAGGACTTGATACAACATAATGTCTTGACTTGATACCACACAAGTCTTCAAGAGAAACTCTTGGTGTTGTATAATGAATAATAACAATATTAGAGGAAACTAGAATAAATGATAACCATCACCTAGTTTATTAATATATGTCTCGTATGGGATTCTATAGTACACTCTATGTCATGGTAGTGAATGAGTAGTATTGATTCAATTTCTGAATAGAGTGAAATACTCTTATTTTTCTATCACTTCAAATTTTAAACATGCTATCAACCCTTCATCATGCATTATTCTCAGTAGCCTTGCATTTTATCCCTTCAATATTTTCCCTTTATGAATTTGTTGTTATCTAATATTTTTTCTCTATTGGCCTTGAATCCCCCTTTAAATTCCCCATTCGTTATCCTCAACAATAGGGAAGCATTCAACTGAGCCTTAGGATTCCCTCATTGACTAGTATTCAATCAAACATGCTACATGTAGAATTACACAATATTGTAGATTTGTATTTGTTTATATATTCAATACATCATCAAAGGGAACACACTTAAACCTAAATCTTGTCCCTGAAACAAATGGGACTAACATCAATTCTTGGAGGCCAAGTCCACTGGTTTTCCCATAGACTCATATCCCACATCAAATTAATGAAGAAAATAGTAAATGTCTATAGGGATTCCTTTCTCATTATATGTGCATATGTTCAGTAGTAATATGCAATAAAGTAGGAACCTAGTTGGACATAGACTATATTCCCACCCCTAATGGATGAAGCAGTAAGAAAACTATTTATATTCAACCTGAAATTGTTGTATTCTTTCCAATCTTCAAACTAATCACCTTCTTACTAGCTCACAAAACTTTTAAATTCGCTAAGGTGATGACATGCAAAAATTAATATTGAGATGTCATGGTTAAGAGAATCTAAAGAAGGATGTCCCTTTGTATCATTTTTGGCTCTTTCATGGCTAGTTCCATATTGACCATTTTTTGTACCTGAGTAGGTCTCAAATTCTTTTACATCCATCATGCATGTGATTTTCTAGAAGGATAACCAAGTCTTGGCTTTCTACTACAAGCCCTAGATCGTGACCTCTTCTCCAAGGATAAACTTGAAAATTCCATATTACTAGCTTAACTCTTAAGATATACTTAGTTACCGGATTTTATTATTGGTATCATGCTTCTTACATGGTATGAAGAAAAGAAATGTTTACATTTATTTGGCTTTGATTAATGAATAATTTTGGTAGTCACCTTGATGCAGGTAGCTACTACAACAGATTTGATGGTTGCATATGTTGATTTTTTCCTTGGTGGATATGAATAGTGACAATATATTCCTGTTTGAATCCAAAAAATATTCCCCATGAGTATCATTTTTTGTGGACATGGAAGTTACATATCTCCTTACTCTTTTCACAATCATTATCTTCTGAAAAGATTTTTGGGATAGACCTTCAATTGCAAATAATAAGAAATTAGAATTAATGTTTTCACTGATATGTTATCATACATTTTTGGTGTTGATTCTTAGCTATGGATTTTAGGTTGAACTATTTTTTATCATCATAAAAATTATTGATGTATCAGTGAACAACGAATGCATTCTTGGAGATATGGGAATTGGTATTTATTTTCATGAATTGAATGACACAGTAAAGTTCATTAAACTGTAATCATGTCTTACTCTGTGGTTTATTTTGTGAAAGTATGTTCCAACAACAATGTGGTATCGATTCATCATTGTATTTAATGCATCTTTGCGTTCAATGCACTGAGGTTGTCTCCACATTACATTAGTTCCTATCATAACTTGGATCAAAACACATGCAAACTTTTGGCTTAGTTTACATGGCATATAGGTTGACCTTGCTTGGTGATAGGCCACAACATCTAGCTACTACCAGTTAGGAACCATTTTTAATGAGGTTAATGAAGCACATTGTCCTACTTCATTGCCATACATAGGAGGCATAATGACCATTGAAGAAGTTGTTTGGGTACACGGGGTACTCCCAAAATACCGAACACCTTCAAATACCGCTTCACACAAACAGATCACTGATCAACACATCGATGTTTGTCACGTGGTTAAAACCCTCAAGAGGGAAACAGTCCATGGCCCCAGCCAAATAGCTACTTGGAGCAATTTATTATGCAAAATAAAGAAAGTTACATGAGCTTCTCATAATCGATCAACTAGCCAAGGACACTCTATGCTCTTTAAATAGAGATCATAGATCAATCGGGTGTTAAGCCACGGATCAATGGTAGGTATGATCTAAGAGAAGTTGAACCGTCATATCACTCTATGTCTAGAACATATCGTGACTGTCGGATTAGAATATTTACAAATGCATACTAATGCATACTAAAGAAACACACTTTTACGTAATGGATATATTACACAAGTTGATCTTAACTAACTCCTAAGTGTCTAAATATCCTAACATCCCCCCTTAAGAACAACTTGGGATAGGATTGAAGGATTTACAAAAGTGACACTATTAGGAGAAGGAAGGAGGCATTAGAGCCTATCCCCCCTTAAGGACACATTCCTGAACTCCTAGCATAGAAGGAAGTTTAGAAAAATTCGCTTCTGTAAGAGACTTGGTGAAGATGTCTGCAAATTTCTCATCTGTAGGGCAATAGAGCACTTCAATAACACGATCATGAATAAGATTTCTGATGAAGTGCATGTGTAGCTCAATGTGTTTGCTGCGCTGATGTAGAACCGGATCTTTGGCAAGTTTAATGGCACTTTGATTGTCGCACCAAAGTGGAGTAGGCTGCTTCTGCTCGAATCCAAACTCTGAAAGGATCTGTTGAAGCCATAAATCTTCCTGACTGGCATTAACTATGGCTCGATATTCTTCTTCTACTAAAGAAAGAGCAAGAGCTTGTTTTTTCTTACAAGCCCAAGTGACAGGTCCAGATCCCAGACTGAAAACATAACTTGTAGTATACTTTCGATCATATGGATTGTCAGCCCAATCTAAATCAGTGAAAACAACCAAAAAACATTCCCCCCCTGTACTGTAATGAATCCCAAACTGAATTGTACCTCGAATATATCGAAGTATTCTTTTTTCTACTTTCCAGTGACTTTCATGAGGAGTTTTCATATAATGGGCAACACGACCAATGACAAAGGAAAGGTCAGGATGAGAATGAGTCAAGTATAAAAGACTACCAACAAGCTGATGATACAAGGTGGCATCTACTTCAAGGGAAGTACAAGTGGTAGAAAGTTTGACTCTAGACTGGAAGGGAGAAGGGTCTGGTTTACAATCTTCCATGTGGAAGCGATGAAGAAGGTCACAAGCATACTTAGACTGGGAAAGAAAGATTCCTTCTTTGGTTTGCAAGACTTGGAGACCAAGAAAATAATGCAAATGTCCTAAGTCTAACATTTCAAAATTTTGCTTAAGACTGGATTTCACATGGGTTATAAGGTTAGGGTCACTACCAGTAAGGATAAGATCATCAACATAAAGAACAAGTATGATGAGATGGTTTCCTACTTTCTTGGTATAGACATTAGGGTCAGAATGGCATCTAGAAATACCAGTGTCAAGGAGAAAGATATCCATTTTGGCATACCAAGATCTAGGAGCTTTCTTAAGGCCATATAAGGATTTCGTAAGGAGACAAACAAGGCTAGAGTTATTCTGAACATATCCAGGAGGTTGTTCCATGTAAATTTCCTCATGTAAATCACCATGTAAGAAGGCAAACTGAAATCCATTTGATGGACTTCCCAGTTATGTAAGGCTGGAAGGAAAAGAACAAGGTGGATGGATTTCATTTTTGCTACAGGGGCAAAGGTTTCATTGTAGTCAATCCCTTCAACTTGGGAAAAACCTTTGGCAACTAACCTTTCCTTAATTCTTTCAACACTTCCATCTAATGCATACTTAGTTCCGTAGACCCATTTACATCTAACAAGTTTTCTTCCTTTTGGAAGAGGAACAAGATCCCAAGTATCTTTTGCCATTAAGGAACGATATTCTTCATCCATAGCTACATCCCAATCTGGATTTCCTGAAGCTTCTGCAAAAGTTTCTGGATCATGATTCTTGAAAACTTGAGCCAAAAGAGAAGAGGCTCATTGAAACCGAGAAGGTGTTCGACGTTGATCTCTAGGATCACCGACAAGATCACCAGCTGCTTCACATGTTGAACAGACCCATCAAGGAAGTATTGGTACTGGTGCAATTGGAGGAACATGAGCAGGCAGAGGTGGATTTTCATCCTCACTATCATCATCAAAAACTGGAGTTGGAAACCTGTCAAGGAAGCTGGAAGAAGAAGAAGAAGAAGGCACAATCGCCGAATCAGGATCACAGGCCAAAGATGGCACACCCGTCAAGTTAGGCTCGCAGGCCAAGAGATTTACATCAAATTTAACATCTCTTCTAATGATTATATCATGAGAATGTGGCTGAATAAGTCTATAACCTTTTACATGTTCAGAATATCCAACAAATATGCACTTTTCACTTTTAGGCTGCAATGCTTTCTATTTTTCATTTGGAATGTGAGCCCATGCTTCACAACCAAACACACGAAAGTGACTTACATCTGGTTTAATTTTACTCCATGTTTCTTTCGGTGTTATACCATGTAAAACATTAGTGGGTGTGCGATTAACTATGTAATTTGCACAATTTATGGCCTCAGCCCAATATTGAAGACTTAGTCCCTTAGATTGGATTATACAATTAGCCATTTCTTTTAAAGTGTGGTTCTTCCTTTCAGCTACACCATTTTGTTGTGGTGTATCTGGAACAGTGTGCTGTTGTTGGATTCCTTGTTCAATGCAAAAATTAGTGAACTTGTTGTTAACATATTCTTCTCCATTGTTAGATCTTAACTTAATAATTTGATGACCAAATTGTTTTTCAACAAGAGCCTTGTAGGCTAAGAACATGTTAAATACTTCGCTCTTAAGTTTTAGGAAGTAAACCCAAGTGCATCTGGAGTAGTCATCAATGAAAGTTAAGAAATATTTGAAACTAGAAAATGAAGCAGATGGAAGAGGGCCACACAAGTCACTATGCACAAGCTCCAAGGGAACCGAGGCGTGCCAAGAGGCGCGTTTGTCAAAATTGTCCCGATGATGTTTTTTGAGTGCACAACCGGAACAAACACCATCCTTGCAAGATACCAGTGGAAGACCAGTCACCATATTGTCTTTACATAGTTGTTTCAATTAGCGATAATTTGAGTGACCAAATCACTCATGCCAAAGTTTACTCTAGTTATCACTATGAGCAACAAAAACTGAAGGAAAAGGTGATGACCCAGAGTTGTTAAATTTGTACAACCTGGTAATATCATCAATAGTTCCAGTAGCAAGGATATTTTGAGGATTTTTAAAATCCTTGAATACAACTTGGTGAGGTGTAAACGTCACAGTTTTACCTTCACCTGAATGATTAATTTGATAGACTAATAACAAATTGCAGGAAATTTTTGGAACACATAGTACATCAGTGAAATGACCATTTTCTACTGGAACTATTCCAGATCCTACAACACTTAGAGATCTATCATCACCAACAAATATTTGTTTGGTGTTACATTCATGCATAGTAGAAAACATGGCTTTATCCTTAGCCATATGATAAGATGCTCCAGAATCAATGAGGCATTCAATTGAAGTATAAGAAGAAGATGCAGTATAAGAGTAACCAAAAGCACAAAGTGCATGTCCATGAGAGTTAGATTCTGAAGATGAATCTAGGCTGATGTGGTGCTTCTTCATTGCTGCTTCCAAGGATGCCATCTTCCTAAAACACTTAGATTCATCATGATTATCTTTCCCACAAAAATTGCAATGACGCTCAGTCTTATTTCCTTTTTGCTTGGATCCTTTGTCATTTTTTAAAGAAGGATCTAACTGAGAGGGTTTGGGAGCCTTGTTGTTTTTCTTTTTATTGCAAAAATTCTATTTCTTGGGAGGCTTGGACTTTTCTTTCTGTTGGGACAATAAGGCTTTCCAAGATGTATCTGCATTGTTAATTATTCCAATATGAATGAGCTTATATTGCTCTCTAATTAAGGAATCACAAAAGGATTCAAGGCTAGGCTCTTGATAGCTAGCTGCAGTCAATGATTCTTTCATGGAGTAGAATGTAGATACAAAAACAGAATATGCAGGTCCAAGTTTGGAAAGAATATGATAAATACATTGTTTGTCTTCTTTCTTAGTCTTGCATTCTGCACATAAGAGTCTAAGAGTTTTATACTTAGATAAATAGTCTTGAATGCATGAAAATTAATTTGGATTCAAGGAAATCAACTCATTCTCAAGTTTATGACCCAAAATTTTATTGTGTTTACCAAACACAGATTCCAACTTTTCCCAAGCTTTATCAGGTTCATCAATGTCAGATATGTGGAATCGCAAATCAATATAGATTGCCATCCCAATAAATATAGGAGCTTCATCACATCTATTTGCCCATTTAATTTTATTATCATCATCAGTGGGTTCTGTTTCTTTCCCTGAGGTTATCCTGAAAAGTCCCCTACTTCGTAGAACATCTTCCATACGAGATTTCCATGAGAAATAGTTAGAACTTGTAAGTACAATATCACAAGGGGAATCCATACTATAAACGAATGGATGAAATAATAGAAACTAACTGTCTGGATGCAAAGAGCTCGAAAAAATATGTGGTTTTAAAAAAAATAGCACTTAAAACAGATTCTGGATGATGAAGTTATGCTTGATCAAAGAAAATGTTGAAGATGTCCCCAATAGTGACGTGGCAGATATTAACTTGATCAACTAAAAAAAAGAAGCCCCCTCTTCCCAAAATCAACCTTTGACAATCACTTCTACAATAAAGTTGCTTTGAAGTGAATCACTTTTGTAGAATAAGTGATGTTCACTTTTATAATAATGTGACTTTAAATAGTGCGGCAATAAATTAAAAGACTTAAGTGACTCACTTTTGTTTTATTTTATTTTTGTGAGATGCACTTTTACAATAAAGTAACTTGAAAATAGAAATTGCATGCACTAAAAAGTAGCTTGATAAGACTTGAACTCAAGACTTATCAAGGTGTAAAGCAACTTTGGACTAAGTGAGCTAAGTTTAAAAGGTACGTAAAACTATGGAAAGAGGAAGGTTTTTTTTTTTTTGAAACTCTTCTCTCTCGTTTTTCGTGCTTGCTTTCTTTCTCTGCAAATCACAAAAAAAAAAACGAAAAATAAAAACAATTTTTTTTTCCACACAATGGGGTTAGATCTTGGTTAGCTTACCTGGAAAGTCTACGTTTTCAAGTTTTCTCGTTGTTTCTGATTTGATGTGATCGCACAAGGTGCACGTCATAAAGCATACGTAGTCGAGAAGACAAGAAAAAAAACTTTCCCTTCCTGTTTCTAATTCGCCGCGATCGCGCAAGGTGCACAGAAAAGAGCATACATAGTCAGGGAAAACAATAGCCCGAGACTAAAACATAAAAGATCTAATAATAAACTGATAAAATATGAGAGTTTAAAAAAAAACAAATCCATCACTGTAACATTATACTTTCAGATTTTCCGAAATGGGTGTTTTTGGAGCAAACGGAAACGATTTTTGGTGAAATGAAAACTATTTCCCAATGGAAACAACACTTCGGACGCAATGGAATAGATCCCACAAGCCACAAATGCACAAAAAATCCAAAACCAGAAACCCTTTCAAAGTTTCAGCAACACTGGTTCCAGATCTTGATCAAAACCGAAAGCGGCTCTTCATAAAAGCTTTGATACCATGTTCGGGTACATAGGGTACTCCCAAAAGATCGAACACCTTCAGATATCGCTTCACACAAATAGATCACAGATCACCACACTGATGTTTGTCATGTGGTTAAAACCCTCGAGAGGGAAACAGTCCACGGCCCCAGCCAAATAGCTACTTGGAGCAATTTATTATTCAAAAGAAAGAAATTTACATGAACTTCTCATAATCGATCAACTAGCCAAGGACCCTCTTTTCTCTTTAAATAAAGATCATAGAGCAATCGGGTGTTAAGCCATGGATCAATGGTAGGTATGATCTAAGAGAAGTTGAACCGTCGGATCACTCTATGTCTAGAACATATCATGACCGTCGGATTAGAATATTTACAAATGCATTCTAATGCATACTAAAGAAACACGCTTTTACCTAACAGATATATTACACAAGTTGATCTTAACTAACTCCTAAGTGTCTAAATATCCTAACAGAGATGAGGTACACATGTTCATCTCAGAAGAAAATGTGCCAGACTACATTTTTTTTAACTGTCTTATTGGAAATTTTAAATATTGGGAATCTATTATGTAACTTATATGTGTGGTAGATATGTGATTCCCTACATTAGGATAATTTAGGAGTCAAAATATTTGAGCAACAAATGGATTAGAATGATATTTCTCATTATTTTTAAGGTATAGATAAAATCAAATTCCTTATTTTTTTGTTTTATATTGAATCCATTTCTATCTATAACTATGTTTCAGTACACATAATACACAAATAAATCACCAAACAACTCAATGGAGGTAGTCAACAATATACTCACTGGTTTCACAGAAGGATAGGAGGAGGAATAGGTGGAGGGATCATCAAAGTATTGATTTTGGAATCACTAAAGAATAGAAAATATTTTTCTTTTTCTATCTATGCTATACTTCATAACACATGTCTTGTTTTCCATGAGGTAATTAGTTCCAACTATTATTTATGTTTGAAAGACTAGTATCAACGTCGCAATTTATAGATTATTGTAATGCGGAATTTTATACTTGTCGATATATCATTCCTAGTTCATTTCTAATATATCTTGTATTTCTATTTCCTACAGGACCTTGTTGGTCTAATAATCTCAATTTTTATTTTAGGATATTTTAGCTTAGTATTGCTTACATTATTGCAGTTCTACTCCATTTCATTGGAAACATTTATTCTTGTCCTGTGTGTTCTTTCTCTTTCCTTGTTATCACCTTTTCCTAGTGGTATCAATGCTCTCTTTAGTCAAGTTCCAAGGAGATCAGTATGTATTTATCATGTGTATGTCTTTTCGAATATCACTGTTAGTTTTTATTAATATCTGATTAGATTATCTAGGATCTTTATCTAAAAGAATAATCAGTACAAAAAATGCATAAGATGTAAAAGATGCACAAGACACAAATATTTTCATCGAGGAAACCATAAAGGATAAAATCCCGCAAACTTCTTCAGAATAGTAAGATGATCAAAAGTAGCAATAAGAAATATTCAACAATTATCTTTCTCTCCTCCTATGACTGTCTCTCTCTCTCTCTCTCCAATGCCTTAGAGAGTGTGTGAGGTGTGTATAAATGAGGGAGAGGACCTCCCTATTTATACCCTTTCAAGTCACTTACAAAATATAAGACTCGATCCTACATGTCATCTCACATGAGGCCCACTTCTCCTAGAGAGACTACAATTACATATTACATGATGTTACGCTGGGGACTATTGCCCCGACTTACAACAGAGGTTGTACGTCAAGGTCTAGACATAATTTAGACATCTCGTAAATGGGTAGCACACATCCCCAATGGGGATACAACAACATATAATGATAATATATATCAGAATATCTTTTGAAGTTACAAATACATCAACAATCACATCTTTGGCTAATGTTGTAAGTTCCTATTTATTTCTCCTAGTATCATAATTTCTAGTTTTTAATCATTGATGAGCTAACTTTGCATAGCATGTTCAATCATTTATGGTTTCTTACATGAATATGCTTACTATTTTTAGAGATTTTTGGGGTACAACATATAATTTAAATAACCCACTACACATGACTAGTCCTAGGTCTAACAAAATCATCTAATGATAAAAAATTTTCATTAACGGTGCGAAGGGCATAGCCATAATATAATTTTTCATATAATGTTAAAACATTCATAATCAAAGCCATATTGAAAGAGGCACTATAACAAATTTTTTTACCTTGTCATGGATATCCAATAGTTTTCTAAACAATTTATATGCCTACCATGTCTATTTTCATCTTGTACATTGTTCTCTAACCTACTTGTGAATATTAATTCAGTTGTTTCACATTTTGTCAAATGACAAACATATGATGTTCTACCTGTAGGATAATCTAGTGGCTTGCATCACCTTCTACACCTGTATTCAATAAGCCCAAATAATTTATTATCTTTTCATATTTTTTCTATGATACCCTATAAAATTATGTTTTAGTCGCAACCAAATATCTCATGTTTGTAATCTAACAAGAAATGAGGAAAATTGCATCACAGTTGTTCAATCGGCGACTCGACACATTTGTCTGGTATTAATAATATAACAATATAGTGTAAATAGTGATTCATTCCATTAAGAAAGACTCTTAAATGTAGAACTTATTTTTTCCTCTACTAGGACCCCTCTGATTGATGAGAAAAAAAATTTGAGAAGTCCATGCACAGATTTCTTTCACAGGGACACAACCAAAATATACATTTCATAGTTAATTCCATTCATGAAGAAGCTTAGAAACATAGCTTGTTTTTTCCTCTACAATCACCCTTCCATGATGAGAGAAATATAAATATTATTTATAAATTCATTCCCATAATATACATTTCATAGTTTCAAGCTATGTTGTTGGGAGCGGGGAGTGGGAGCGGAGCTTCAAAATCTCCCATTTCAAGAGCATTTTTATGAAGTATATATTTTAATATATTTTGATGGATTTACATATAATCAACATGTAGGATGTTGAATTAGATATTTGAAACATGTATTAAACCATATAACATCAAATATTTGTAGTTATTACTTATAACCAATGTTTGAAGATCCTCAGAGGCATCCTTCTCCTTATTCTACTACTTATTCAACTCATCTATCCCCATTTGGACTCCATGCATGATCACTCTTTTATATTTTATTTATTTTAGAAATGTTACAAACCAGGAAGCATAATCATGAAATTATTCCATGTTATTATGCATTATCCTATGTGAAGTATTTAATTCATCCTATATTTCAAAAACATAACATTGGAACTCAAACAAGTTCACACACACATATATAAGGATATCCCAGAATTATCATGGACATGTAATTTTTTATTCCTCTATTAATTTTCTCACCAACCCTACCAGTGGCTAGATGTTCACTAACCATATGAGCCTCCCAGTCATCGATGAAGACTCAGAAACGCATGGAGATCCACCATAAAACTTAATATGCATTGAGTTTTCCTCCGGCCACTTCTTCCTCTTCTTGGGATTCTTGTTTTCCTCGACATAGAAAAAACTAGACTTGGATTATGCAGTCAAGGGGAGTGGTACTACTGCAAAACCCGAAGAAAATTCAATCCTCTTTGTAGCAGGGAGAACCAACTAAGCATAGCTAAGGAGGAAATATAGAGAAAAATACCACTGAGAACAACAGAGATCCACCGAATTCTCACTCCCACATCCATTTCTTTCCACCTTAACCAACTCTATTGTACAATCCCAATTCCCACATGTTACAAATCAACCTCAATCAGAACCAGAATTAATGGTGATAGTACAAGATCAGCTCTCATCCTGCTCCAGAGGGGACGTACTCACCTGCTAATGTTGAAGTTCTGGGGGGACAGGGTGGGGAGTTAAATTCCTCATCATGCATAGTGCCATACATCCAACTCCTAGATCAATTCTCTATGCGCTATCAACGGGACATGCAGGAACCCGTATCTAGGTTTGCTTCCCTTTCCCTTCATATATGTATTTGTCATTTTTATATTTTCTATTTCCCTTGGCACCTTTAATTTTTTTTATCCTTGTTGATACTTAATCTAGTGATGCAACTATCCAACATATATTCTCCTCTCGTCACACTTCATTCTATATGGGTCATATATATCTGTAAGATGAGAAATGGAGAGCTATCACATTGAGGGGATCATTTTCTATGAACCTTTCTTCTTCATAGTGAAAAGAATTAGTAATTTTACTTCTTCTTTGGCATCCTTAACATTGTCAATTCCATAAGTTCATATGTAAAATGTAAAGGAAAACCATAAGGATTTATTTTCTTTTGCAACAGAAGTTCCAACTTCATTCAAGAATGTCCAATATGCTACCTCAATAAAAATATTATCTAGAATAAACTTTTGTATTAGATAGCCCCCCTTATTAGATCAAAATATCCTAATATACATCCCCTTCTTAGTATAACATGAACATGCAAAAATTTGTACATCCTAAAACATTTTACATGCAAAACCTTGCATTAGATTATGGATTTGTGGCATTAACATGAGCATGTATAATTTTTTCCCAAAAATAAATTTGTGTTCTTTATTATTGTTGGGCACCATTGACATCCTAGACAAGGATACATTTTAATTTAGGCATAGCCTTGTGATCCTTACAAGTCTCATTTAGTTAAATATTAAAAAAACTTATAAATTAAAATGATTATGTATCACACATTTTTTTGGCCAATCTTTCTTATTATGTTTTGTTCTTTCATAGAACCAAGGTTACACAATTTATGAGTGTGGGGTAGAATTGACAGAAGAATTAAGTGGGGTGCAACAACCTTGTTGAATTTAGGGATTCGATATGTGGAAATATATTTTTTTATAAAAAAATATATCTATATGTAATAACAATTATTTTTTAAAGAAAATACTAGAGCGAAAATAAGAAAATTCTGAATTGTAAGCTTGTGTGTAGATTAGAAACTAAGCAAATCGTATTTTTTTTAATGATAGATATATTATCATGGTTCACCATAATCATTAATGGGACTTCAAGGGTACTATAACAATGGAAGAGAACTTTCCTCATAGGTAGGAGGTTCATGGTTCGATTCTTCCAATCCCTATTTACAAAAATTAGTAAATAAAACACTCATATAAAATGAGAGATAAGTGACCAAAAAATGACCAAAATGTGCATATAAATAACCAATTTTGAGTTAATGAACACTGGTAGCAAATTTTGGGTATCTTATCATGTGAAAAAAAATGTTGTCGTATTTAGCTTTTTCATTTATAGCATGTATTGTGGTCATATATTTTATTATTAATTTGGTCGTATATTTGGTCATTAATGGTTCTACAGTTTCTATCGATTTTGCATGTTCTACACATGATAAGAAGAGCACATCAGGATATGTGTTCAGTCTTTGATCGGGATCAATAGCATGGGTTGAAAAGAAGCATCCCATGTTGAATTTATGCCCTATTGAAGCATAGTATGTGGCAGCAACACAAAGCTACATGTCAAATTCTATGGATGAGAAGAACACTTTCTGAATTACAGCATGAACAAGAAGAACCAACTCGTATATTTTTGTGATAAAAAATAAACCATTTCACTTTCAAGAAATTATGTATTTCGTAAGAGGAGTAAGTATATCAATACAAGGCATCATTTTATTCAGGAATTAACAGACAAGAATGAAATTTGTATGGATTTTTCTAGATCAGAAATCGTTGTATGGATTAAAGCAAACAACTAGAGTATGGTACAACATGATTGATGAGTATTTGAATAGTGAAGGATTTAGTAGAAGTCCAAGTGAGACAATCTTGTATACAAAGGTAAATCAAGAAGGTAAAATCATGAAATTTTTCTTGTATGTTGATGATTTGATTTTCACCATAGATCTCTCAATAAGTGCTTTTAAAAATGTCATGAAAATAGAGTTTGAGATGATTAATATAGGAATGATGAAATATTTTCTTGGTATTGAGCAAAACCAATATGAAGATGGTATTTTTATCAGTCAATGTAAGTATGCAAATTATATATTGAGTATATTCATGATGGTGAATTTTAAGCCAACTATAACTCCAGTTGTAACTAACACACAACTTAGCAAGAAGGATGAAGGGTAAAATGTTGATCCAATTTTGTATAAGATATTGGTTGGAAGTATCATGTATTTGAATGCAACAAGGATTGATATAGTGTTTGTAGTAATTTTTCTTTCGATATTTATGGAGTCTCCCAAGAGAACACATTGTGATGCAAACACGACATGGGTAGTCATTCTTAGATCAGTCCACACAACAAAAACACAAAAAAAAACACACAAAACATGTCTGTTTCCAACAATTGTGGCTTTCAACTAAATATAAAAAATTTCTTTTTATAGAGGAATTACAATGCAAGTCTCTACTCAACTAGTTGGAATGGACATCAACCTTTCAGCATACAACCACGAGAAGGAATGCTAGATCCTCAATGATTACAAAAACATAGAAATTATTTAACACTCTATTTTTAATTCTAATATTATTTGAAAGCTTCAAGAACCCACAATAACAACTTATCATCCCCCTATTCCCTACATATGCACTGGTATTTATAGCTACGCCTCAATGAACAATACTCAACTTTACTTCTAGAAGTTCACCTACTCTTATGAATCGCCATGAATGCAATTAAATACATCCTCTGACCTAGTTTCATGAAATTTTCCCTATAGTTGTACTACAACAACCCCATTACTAACCTACATCTATTTCAACTGCCCCAACTACTTTGTCCTCAGGATTTGGAAAACAATTGGTCCTTTCACCTACCGTAACAAGTCGTATTTACTTCTCAATCTACTCTCATTTTTTTATTAGTTTTTCATTGTATTCCACTACACCTTTTGCCATTGGTTCTATCATCGATTATTGACCATGATCCTATTTGAAACCTTCGACTACTCCCTCTATTGACCCGCGTCCTATCAACCACTACACCTCTCCTCCCGTCGATTGTCTTGCCCCTTCACTGGAGGTTGTCAATCATCTGTTGGGAACTTCTATCATCTACCTTTGACTATTTGGGTAGGGCTATGATTCCCTTGCATCAACCTTCCATGGTTGAAAATTATTTTTGTCATGACCTTCCAGTTTATTGAGCTCTTATTCTGAAATCCATGTCACCTCTTCTAAGTCTCTATTGACCTATTAATCCAAGAACAATTTATTCTTATGGCTCCTCGTTCTTATGATTTCTCGCTCATTGAACACCTCTACAACCTATTCAGTCAACTAGTTTGACATATATCAAATCAATTCAACAATCTCCCTTTCATCGCTCATCGACCCTTCTTCAAAATTGGATAGGTCACAAATATTGAAATTATAGCACATACACATTATCCGATATCTTCTTCAATATCCTACATGGTCCTATCCTTTTCATATTCAATTTGTCATATATTCCTCATGGGAATCTCTCCTTCCTCAAATGGTCATATGCCAAGTCACCTTCTACAAATGATGATAGTCATGTCTTACGGTCGGCTCTCAACTTGTAGGAGACATTAGTCTTCTTGACTTGTCGTCTCACTTGGTCATGTACTTCTTTCACGTGGTCGAAAAATGACTCTACATATGCACTCTTCATTTTTCCTATCAACATGATGACTAAGTGAATTAATCTATGCAAACTTCTCCCTTGCATGATATGGAATGAACCCATTCCTGTTGACCATTTTAGTAAATTGTTGTACATGAATTCTTCTTGTGCCAACACATTTTCCCATTTCTTCAGTTGATCGATAGTTAAACACCTTAGTATATTTTCCAATATCTTATTCATGACTTCATTCTACCCATCAGTGTACGTATTCTATGAAAAACTGAGCTACAACTTCATGTCAAGAATCTTCCACAGGGTTCTCCAAAAATGTCCCATGAATTCGGTATCTCTATTTGAAGTAATTCTCTTTGGAAACCCATACAATCTCATAATATCTTTGAATAAAAATACAACAATACCTGTCATGCCACTTGTCTTCCAACACAGAATAAAGTGTGCCATCTTGGAAAATATGTTGACTACCACAAATATGGATTCGTTCCCTTACTGTGACTTTGAAAATCCCAACACAAAATCCATGCTAATATTCTCCCATCGTGTATTTAGTACAGGAAAAGGTGTATACAACCTCGTATTTTGACTTTTCCCTTTGGAAAGATGGACTACTCTACACTGCTGGACCTATTTTCTCACATCTGTCATCATTCCCAGTAAGTAGTACTTATATTTGACCAACTATTTGCTCTTTTTAATGCCAAAGTGCCCTCCTAATCCTCCATTGTTCAACTCCCTGATCATATTCTACTGC
>LPNX010174746.1:275644-337573 GCA_001517045.1 Pseudotsuga menziesii | reverse complement strand
TATATATATATATATATATATATATGCAGATTTGGAAGCCATGAAGTAGATAAACCATAAATTTAAGTTGTATTATATGATTGATGCTGCATACACTTTCACACATACCAAAGAATTATCTATAAGGTATGACTTAGAAGATGCTTATGAGAACTAGTGTATGGACAACTGTACTTTTGACAATACAACTACTTCCATCTTTTTTATGAGTCTTATCCACCATATGAAGAAAATATCATGGAGAAAAGACAACAACAAGTGTGTCTACCAGTTTCTAGTATGCTTTTTCTGTAGCAGTATAGTTCCTTTTAGAGCCATCTTTTTAGTACTACATGGAGGATTTGTTTGCTTTGGATAGTTATACTTATTTGGATCCACGTGACCATGGAGATCATTTGAATCATAATTCCCTCATCATTCATGGATCTTATGCATCATTGGTTGGGTGCCAACATGTGCATGTGGGCATGGAACCCAAGTTTATGGATGAGTATGTTGGGTTACATCGGCATTGAAGCTATTCCTTACATGGCAAACATTTTCTTGTTCAACATTCTAGTTAGAACTTGTACATGGGACTTGATTTTATGGTGGAGCTTATTAGACTACTTTAACATGGCTAGTACTTGTATATGGCACCTTGGTTCCCTAGGTTTCTTCAATATTGTGGTCAACACGTGTCCATGGGACCCAAGTTTATGGTTGTACCTCCCCACATCAAGTGTTAAAGGAAACACTTTTCTAGGGGGTGGAGTGTTATAATCCTCCATAGGGATGCAATGGGGGGGGGAGTGACCATTAGAGGAATAATAATAGAGTTTATTCAATGTAAGGTGGACTAGGTCCACTATTGTTTGTTATTATTAAATAAGGCCCAATATGGCTATCAATTGGGTCTAGCCTAAGAGGTTGTGGGATGGTGTTATACTCCCACCTAGGTTTTATTCCCGTATGTGACATTTTGAGCTCATAATGAATATATTGTTGTATTATCTTTGAGACATGTTGTTTACTTGGCCTTGCGCCTTAAGAATCTAGGGTTTACCTGGGGTACCACCCTCGAAATTAGAGAAGTACCCAAGAATAATTACTTGGACAAAAAAGGGCCCACTATGGTAGTTATTAGTGAATAAATGTGTGGCCCCATTAAAGAAGGTCCACTAGGTAGTTAGGAAGTTGTTATGATTAAATTTGCATTGTGATATATAATTAATGGTGAATTCCTCCTTATGAATCATGTGTGGAGTGTATTGTATTTGGATCTTAGCTCATAGGAGGTTACCCCTCGACGAGGTAGGTGAACAAGAGTGGATTCCTTCCATAGAAGGATCAATTATAAGAGGTAAATCATGGAGAATTTCTATGTTATTCTTGGATATCTTGTATGTGGTAACATTTTCAAATATATGTTCAATATAATATTTTATGTTGTCTTCTTTGTTGGAAATGAAAATTATGAACTTAATACTTTCTTTAAGTTATGCTACCACGCTCGCGACATATGTAATGCTATGCTCTAAAGGTGCTATAAATACTAACTGGAATCTATCCACTGGCACATGGTATGGAAATCTACTTGGTCATAAGTGAAAGAGGTATTTGTGGGTTTGGAAGCATAGTGAAAGATTTCCCTTTCCAATTAAAATATGGCTACAAGAAACTTGGTCTATTTATTTAAAAAGGGAAAAGGATGTGGAGCACGTTATCAACTAAAGTGCATGGAAAATAGTGCTTTTCTAGTAAGCTTGTGAATGTGGTCATTATTGATGGATGTCTTAGTGGAATTTGCGGATCTGAAAAAACACACTTTAACCTCAATGATGCAACATTTGACAACATTGCATCTCTTGATAGAGATGCATATTTGTGTAAAATTGGAACGTACCTATATTATTCTAACAGGTTCCTTGTCAATATTCATGGGTAAATGTTACCTTTCACATTGACTAAGATTTAATATGTATTTTTTTGATGTATTGATTCAATATCAAGCAGGAGATGGTGATCTTGGAGCAATCAAGTTAAATCAGACAAACTCTAATCATAACAACCTCCTAACTACCTAGTGGATCTTCTTTAATGAGTCCCCGTAACATTTATTCACTAATAACTACCATAATGGACCTTATTTAACAATCAAACATAGTGGACCTAGTCCACCTTACCTTGAATGACCTCCATTATTATTACTATAGTGGGCCCTCCAACACCCCCATTACACCCCTAGGAAGGATCATAACTTTATGGGAACTATGTCAAATGCTTTTATAAAGACACCAAAGAAACACAAAATATTAGTTTTAATATTGTGACACTCCTCTAGAGTGATCCTAAGTGTAACAAGGCGGTCCATAGTTGAATGATTGCTCCTAAATCTAGCTTGGCCTTTAGCTCTTTTTCAATGACTTTCTATCCCTATGTTGATTTTATTTTCCAAAAGAATTATATATAAATTGGATAAAAGTGATCTGATCATAATGGATTTCAACCATTTCATAAGACCATTGCAAATAATTAGATATTGAGAACTACAGATCTCAATCAGCTCGATATCAAACAAATTATCAACCAAATCTTCAAATTTTCTTTTGTGTCTACTAGCTAAATCAAGGTCATCATATAGGCATAGAGGATTAGGGTTGGAATCATTGCTTAAGATAATTGCTTGGTTAGTTATTGTTCTATCATTAAAGTCTCCTAGCAAGAGTATATTGCCTTCATTTCTTAAACTGTAAATATCTTATTCTAAGCTATTGTAAGTACAACTTTTTATCTAGAGTGTGTTTCTTAAAAATTTAGAATTAATAGACACAAAATAACATATTGCTACATAAATTTTCTTAGCATTGATATCTAAAATCTCCATCCACGTGTACTGAATGGAATGATCTTTCTTGTGAATCCTGATATGAGGAAAAATGTTCCTTATCTAACAAGTTATGCTTTCTATCTCTCTATAATAGGATCTCTTATTACATACCAACCACAAAGAAAATCCTTTTATGTTATGGACCTTAGATTCTTCATGCCCTCAAGTTTCAACAAGCAATATAATTAAATTATTCATATTTATGCAGGGAAATATTATGAGCATAGGAATACTACGTGCCAAGAAAGTGTCTGAATGTTTCAAGCCTAAGCAAAGTGTTGACTTTACATGGGGCCTTTGCTTCGTGGAAAGCCATGAAAACTAAGAGAGGATTCGTAGTGTCTGAAATTCCTATTTATTGTTTTATTTGTAGTCTCTATCCCTAATAATATATTTTCTACTCATTATTAAAACATGTTTGCTTCCTTCTTGGCTTCTTTTACCTTGTGAACTTCTCTTCTTAATTCAACTTAATCTCCTAGAATGAGATCTTTATTTATAAATATCCCTAGTCCTTTTAGACTTGGGGTTATACAGAGTATTACATATTTATAGTCATTAGAGCTTACCTTAACACTAATTAACCTATCTTTATGGTGAGTCATTTTGTTCATTCTTGTTTCAATTTGCAATTTTTTCTTTTTTTGTTTTCCTTAATTAATGTTAGTGTGTCTTTTTCTTTCTTCTTAAACCAAAAATTATAAAATTCAAGACTCTTTCACTATGTTCATGGTCTAAATCTATAAGCTTATTTATTTCCAATAACTATATAGATTATAATCATTTTTCACTTTAAATATATTTTAAGGTCCAAAATGATATGTTTACTATCGTCTATGTTTTCTCAGAGGAGGATGAGACAAGTGTGTGATTCTTTCAAAATTCCAAATTAAACATATATATATATTATAATCATTGTTCACTTTAAATATATTTTAAGGTCCAAATTGATATGTTTACTATCATCTATGTTTTCTCTGAGGAGGATGAGACAAGTGTGTGTCCAGCTTGATTTTATGGCATTCTTTCAAAATTCCAAATTATATATATATATATATAACTGGTAGTTGATGAATGGATAACCAACCGTTCATGGCACATAACTAGAAAAATGTGAGATATAAAACAAAGAATAATCACTAATGTTTGATAACTAGTAGCTAATACATGAGTGTATTGATAAGGTATAATTTGGGGTGGACTCGTAGTTTAGGCATAAACAACTTTTTCAGAGGAAAAAATACCAGTCTTTGTTATTCAATGAATCAAAAGACATCTTTTACATCTCAGCAGGATGACTGCTAAATCCCAGAGCCAAATGCTACAAATATAAATGGCATAACTGCTGAGACTGCCAAGCAGATACATAACTGCAGAAAAATACATCATTTACATAACTGCATGAGGACTGCCTGATCCCATAGACAACATCAACAACAAAAAATGACAAACAGAGCAGCAGATACAAAAAAAGTCTGATCATAGCAGACTTTTCTCATCATCCCTGATATAACAGGTCAGAAAATACTGAGTAATATCGAAGATGAACTTCAAACATTCAATATCAGAGCAAAACATGCTGGCAAGTAGAACTCTACATATAGCAGAAATAGAAAATATTCCATCATCCATAACCATGCTGAATAAAAGTAATATTCAGCTACTCTAAAATAGATAAAGATTGCCTTGGTTCACAATCAATCCATCCAAAGATTCTGAAAAAGCAACAGCTCCCATATCCAGATTCAAGCCTTGTTTAGAGAGTGCATCTACCAGCGTGTTATGCTCACTATATGTATGTTTAAAGATCACCGGCGGGGCCTTTTGAAGCATAAGTCTAATGTCGACACACCAGTGCATCAGAGATGGAACATCAAGTGCAGTAAATCTGTTAAGCCATGAGATAATAACCAAAGAATCCCCATATATCAGCTGCATAGGGAGACCCATCAAAAGGCTGACTCTAAGAATAGCCTAGCCAGCCAATAATTCTGCTCTAGTATTCGAACTTCTTCCACAACCCATTGAAAAGCTATAGAAATGAGAATCATTTATAAAAATTACAAAACCTGATCCTCCAATAGACTCTGCAGCAGCTCCATCGAAAAAACCACAAGGAAAACATTTTAATGGTTCAGGTCCTATTTGGCGAACTTTGTAAATTTTCAGAGGCACAGGAAAAGTATTTATCATGCCTTCAATTCTGGCAATCAAAACAGAGAGGGATGGTTTCTTATTTTCAAAAAGGCATTGATTACGGAAGAGCCAGATACCCCATAATATAAACAGAGGCAATTAATAGTAAGGGGCAGAACTCACAGTACAAGAGAACCAACGGTCCAAGTAAGAATGAACAGAGCTGAAAATAGGGAATGAGCAGCTGAATGTTTCTTCAAAGAAAGTGAATATACGTGCAGAAAAGGGACAGTAGAAAAATAGGTGTTGAATGTCTTCCTGGTTAACTTCACAAAGGACACAACGACTAGGCCCATTATAGCCTCTTTTTTGCAATTGCTCCCAGGTTAATATCTTTCGATATATCAAAAGCCAGATAAAGCATTTTATTTTCAGAGGGATAGTCAAAGTCCACAAAATTTTCAGAACCTGATCATTTAAATCTGAACAGTTATTAGATATTACACAGGAATAACCTTCATCAGCAGATAACGGCCCTGTATATTTGTTATAAGACCAAATTAAAATATCATTTTGATCAGAGAGCCGAATATGACCAAATTCCAAACCTCTTATATAATTATCCCAAATAGATTTCCAATCACCCATAAGATCAAGATCATCTACAGAAAACCAGTAACCTTTGGCATTTGGAGTTTGATTTCGAGCCTGAGCTAAGGAGCAAATACCATAATCCTCTAAATAATCTCTCAATCCTCTAGGCAGAGTAAAAGAGGATCCCATACCCACAATAGGGTCAACACCCAGGCAGATGGATTCACCATTACCAACTTGCCAGGTAATACATTTACCAATCCATTCTAAGGTAGCAATGAAACCCTTCCAAATAATAGAGGCATTATTATAAATGAAATTTTTATCCCTGAGCCAAAGGTGAAAAGGCTTGTTTTTCAGATATTTAGTAGTGAGCAGAAGATTCCAAATGCCTGTGCTGTTAACTGCCAGCCAAAAAGATTTCATTCTCAAAGAAAGACTAAAGCTAGGGAGATGCTTAATACCCCAGCCACCATGGGAAGTGGGCCGAGCCAAAATATGCCAATCCACTAGATGAAATTTTTTAGTCTTATCGGAAGATCCCCACAAAAAAGAGAAAATCACTTTTCTGAGTTTATCTAGAATAGAGGAGGGGATCGGAACCAATGCCATCCAGTAGACTAGCATGCTAGAAAGAACAGCACGAATAAGGACAATCCTGCCTCCCATGGAAAGGATCCTGTTAGTCCAATGTGAAATTTTCTTCTCAAATTTCGAAACCATCCAAAGCCAATCGTTTACCAGGTAGCAATTTGGTTTCAGGAAATATCCCAAATAACTAAAACCTTTCCGAAAATCATCAGACCTGTAAGGGAGGATACCTGAAATTCTTTGTAGAATTTCCTCATCTATACCTTTTTGTAAAAAACAAGACTTGTTCACATTTATGCTCATACCAGAGGCCTCACAGAAGATATCCAGAATGCCTTTGAAATCCAACCATTCTTCGTAGGAACCCAGACCAAAAAGAATCACATCATCTACAAATAGTAAATGGGTGAGAGAGAGCTTAGATGTAACTTTTATGCCTTTAACCTTCCCAGTCTGTTTTTCTTCCTCAATCAAGAGACTAAGCCCTTCTATAACCAGAATGAACAATAGGGGGGAAAGAGGACAGCCCTGCCTTAAACCCCGCGAGGTAGGAAAGGAGGAAGAAGAACCATTAATAAGAACAGCGAAATTGGCTGAAGAGATGCATCCCATTATCCAATTAACTCCAACAAGGGGCACTCCAATTTGAATAAGAAGAAGACGGATGAAGGTCCAATTTACTCTGTCAAAGGCTTTAGATAAATCCAGCTTAAGGATGAGGGCACATTTATTTTTGGAATTGACTGTGTGCAAGACTTCCTGAGTGATAGCAATGGGATCCTGGATCAGCCGATTCTTAAGAAAGCCAAATTGTTGAGGAGAGATGGAGGCATCCAAAAAGGGTTTAAGCCTCAAAGCTGCAACTTTGGAAATCAATTTATAACAGAGATTACAAAGGGAGATAGGTCGAAAGTCAGCGAAAGAAACAGGCAGGTCTGACTTAGGGATAAGAGCTAGAAAAGTAGAATTGAGAGCAGGAGCCACTCTGCCCGAGGTTCTAGCAGATTCCACCACTTTAACAAGGAGAGGACCCAAAAGATCAAAAAAGAACAAAAAGAACTCAACTGGCCAACCATCCGGCCCAGGAGCCTTATCTTTTTTAAAGAGTTTAAGAGCCTTTTCCACTTCCAAAATGGTAACAGGGAGAGTAAAGGAGTCTTTATCCTCCTGGCTGATAAAAGCAGGAAAAAGAAGAATTACCTTCAGCTGAGATTCTAAATTTGTCAGCTTATCATCTGCAAACATAGTCTTGAAATATTGAACACCTAGGGCTTTTAGACTTTGATCATCAGAAACCCAAGTGCCTAAATCATCTTTTAGACTCCAGATAGCATTATGATTTTTTCGAGCTGTAGCCACAGCATGAAAATACTTGGTATTAGCATCCCCTTTATGAGCCCAGGTAATTCTGCTTTGAAGTCTTGCAGTAGAAATTTCATGATCAGTCATTTTTTGAAGAGCAGCTTTAAGAGAGCACAGCTTAAGATGCTGTTCTTTGTTTAATATTGCTGACTGGGAGGAAAGGAGAAGAGAGCTAATTTTCTCTTCCAAAACTGCAGATTTATCTTTTATTTTTAATGCTTTAGATTTAGTCCAAGATTTCACCTTATCTTTTAGAGCTCAAAGTCGGAAGGAGAGATCATTCATAGCATCCTTAGAGGGATCTGGAATAATAAGAGGCCATTATCAACGGACCATCTGAACAAAATCTTCATTCTCTAACCATGAATGATTAAACTTAAAAGGATAAGCACTAGGTTTTTGTTGATCTAACCAATCCAAGACAATAGGAAAGTGGTCAGATATTCCACTTCTATGAACCCATGCTCTATACCTTGGCAGAGAGCTGATCAGCTGTTTCGACAACAAAAGTTGATCTAACCTTTTAGAAATACCATCTTTCCCAATCCTTCCATTCCTCCAGGTAGGACCAGCACAAGGAGGAGCAACATCCACTAAGTGATGATTAGAGAAAAGTTTCGAGAAAAAAGAACCCAAAGGATCAGAAAGGGCTTTGGATCCCCAAATTTCTGAATCATTCAATGTAAGATTAAGATCCCCTGCTAATATGAGATTAGGCAGAGAGATAAGACCTCCCGAAGCTGCAGCATTCCAGAAAGAAACACGATTAAGGTAAGGACCATAGCAATTTAATATTGAGAGATTAAGGGAAGATCCCCGAATCGAGGCTTTAAGCAAAATACCAGCAGCAGTCTGGAAGGATTTGCATTTGATGACTTTTGGATTCCAGCCAGAGAGAATGCCTCCAGAGAGGCCAATAGAACTAAGAGCACAAAACTCCCAACCCAGGCAAAGTTTAGAAAAGGCATATAGAGCAGGATAAGGACTAGTCATGGTTTCTTGAAAAAGGACAACATCAAGAGAAAGAACAAACAGCAAATGACGGAGGCTTTTTTGCTTGGCCAGACTCCCCAGGCCACGAACATTCAGTGAAAGGATGCGTATTAATTAACCGAAGAGTCAGGGGTCGAAGCTCTAAGGACCCGATGAGAAGGAGAGGAAAGAGAACTCTCTGCTGCTTTTAATCTCTCAGAAAGAGGAGTATAGGGAGCCTGGACTGCATCAGTAGAATCAAGAGGAGGCTTTGATGGCTCTTTCTTCCGTCTAATAGTAACATTCTCAAACAGGATTGAATCTAGAGGGAGAACCGATGGGGAGAGAGGAGTTTTGTCAGAAAAAATACTTAAAGATTTTTTCAAAGAGGGATCGGCAAAGGAAGGGGAGGCTGCGGGGCTGTTATGGGGGGAACCAGAAGACTGGGGTCTATTCTAGCCAGAAGTGGTAAGAGGAGGGAAATCAGCCTCAGAAAATAGAGGAATTGGGGAAGAGACAATCAAAGGGGAAGAAGAGGGAACAGGGCATAACGGGGCAACAAGGGAAACTCCAGAGCGCATTGGGGCTGAGGGAGGGCAAAAAGAAATGGCTGAAGGAGAAGACTCCTGAATCAAATCAGTCAAAGGGGGTTCGAGCAGATAGGGTTCCCTAGGAGGATTACGAGGAGGAGTAACGTTAGAAGGCAAAGTCACTTTTTTGCTGCTGATCACAGAGTCAATAATTTCCAGATCCAAGTCTGACACTTCCCCAAATAGAGTAATAGCATTATTCAGCTTACCAGAAGAGGAGACATTTTGGATCGAAGTTGAACAATCCTTTGCTATTGAAATTATAGGGGAATTAACAAAGGAATCAGTCAAAGATCGATTAACAGGCCTATGACAAAAAGAAGGACAGTCATTGCACAAATGACCTGTCTCTCTACAAACACTGCATCTAAAGGGTATGCCTAGAAAATCCAAACGTTGAATAAACAAACGCTCATGGCATAGAATCTCAACTTCAGCTGGAAGGCCTTTGGAGATATCAATTTCAACCAGAATTTTTGCCTTCCTTTTATCATAGAAGTTCATGAAGTCATCCTCTAAAGCCACAAACCTACCAATAGTGTTTCCAACACCTTCCAGAAGAGATCGATTCCAAAGCGGGAAAGGAAGCCCTAGGAGAATTGCCCACAGATGGTGCTTTTTCACTCTTTCTCTAACAGGATCAAAGTTTACATGCCAACGATCCAGCACTAGTGAGCCATTACCCACTCTCCATAAACAGCTAAGAACCTCAGAAGCATGTGAATCCTCTAAGAAGACAAAAACTATCCAACCCCGGGCTAGCAAACTGATAGTTGGAATATAGGATAGAAAAGGTTTCCAAAACTGAGTTTCCCATGATAACCAGTCCTTTTTTTCCATTGAAACATATTCCAGCCTACCAATTAAAGCACGATGACTCAATGCTTCCACTCTATCTAAATAAATATCCCTACCAACCACATACCGAAGTTTCCCTTCCATAGTTTTGTAGGCCTTTGCCTTCCTGCGCCTCTGAAATCGAGCAGGACCATGGTCCACTCTAGGGTCGGGAGACCCATCATGGATCCCCACCATCAGATACAGGGGGAGAGTTCCAGAAAGCCAATCACTAAACAGAATAGAGTCCCATCAAAGTTCAGAAAAACCAAGATCAGCCCCTAGGCAAGTGAGAAAACAAAAGAAAGGGCTATACAATATATCAAAGAAAAACCTCTGATATCAGATCCAGCATATAGAAGAAAAATAAGTAATAACAGGACAGACTAACCCCCAGCACCGAAAACATTCTAGATAGTAAATACGGTCCACAAATAGAACAGAGACTCATCAAATCAAATTAACCAAGAATCAATCCTTGGGCAGATGTGCAACAGAAAGAAAGGACAACAAATCAAATGCCATTCTGGAAATTTCTGATATCTAATCCGGCATAGAAATGAAACATCTATATAAAATAGAAGGATAGATAAACCCCATATAATCCGAATACATCCAGAAGCAAATACGAGGCACCAAGAATAATACTCCAATCAATAACATACAATCCCCATACAAAAAAGCAACAGAGATCAGACCGACGATGCCAAGTATATCGAAGACTTATCCAGAGTGCCAGGTATACCGAAATCAATAGTATAATCCCATACAATCTAAACCTTAATGATAGATGCAGATATCAGATCGACAATGCCAAGTATAAAACTTAATATTAAATTCAGATATCGTATCAACACAGAAAGGGGCAACCATAATATAATAGTGACAGATGAAATCCCAAAACCTAGATGAGAACATCAGAAATCAGACCGGCATAGATGCTGAGCATATCCATCAAAAATAATGGGAAAATCAGATACCAAGCTAGCACAGAAAGGAGCGTCCACGATAAAAGAAAGACAGTCAAATCCCCAGATTTAAACAATAACAGTCCTTTATCAAGCGGGCCGAAGAAGCCGAACACATATACTGTCGCCAAGAATCCCAAAGAAATCAAAGAAAGACAGAAATCAATCTAATACCCCCAGGTCTTTATCCGATGAGAGCGCAAAACCAAACAGCTCAAGCACTAATACAATACACATCCAGTGCCAGAGAACCCAAAAAATAACACCAATGGCCAAAGGGTAAACCCTCAATCCGAGAGCGTAATAGTAAGGATAAACCCTCAGTTCATGCCCATGGGCAAAACAAACAAGAAGAGTCACTGAGAGCAGAGACAAATCCTAACGTCAGCATTACTTACCAGTCAAACCCTAAAATGTCCGACGGTAACAGCGATGGCAACCCCAAGAACCATTAAAAACAAAAACCATCCCACTACCAAGCTCGGTCATCCAGAAGAAACCCCTAGCAAAGAAAAAAGGATACTCTATGTCCACATCAACCCTTAGGTTTCTATCCGAGAGATAATACGAAGACAAAATTAAAAATCAAACCCTAAACTTGCAGCATCCCGACAGACACTACCAAAACAAGATAACTGTTCAAGGACGGCCAAATCCGCCGTGACAGAAAAAATGATATATTCCCACTTCTTTTAAACTGGTTGTTACTAGTCCTCGAAAGAGGAGGGACTCCAGTTGTCAGGTGCGGCTAAAGGAAAAATCAAAGAACCAGTAAAACCCAAGACAAAAACCACTGAGCAGTGACGGAGAGAGGGGACTGTCCAAGAAAATAGGAAACGCAGAAAAGTAGACTCCAACGATAGAGGCAAAGTGAAAAAGGGTATGACTAACTTTCCCAAAACCCGACAAGATGGAATAACAGAAGACCTTATCTACCTGGAGCCGAAACAAATAAGAGCAGGTAAAGAAATAACGGTTATGGAAATGATCACTACCACGAGGGAGCACAGTGACCATAGCCATCCCTGCAGAAACCTGTGGAAGCGCCATCCTGCGAGCTGCGAAAACCCTCGCCAAGCTGCAAAAACCCTCGCTCTCCCATCGCTCCACCCCAGGGAGGCATAAACAACTTATAATTTAGTGGTCACCAACCACAAATTAAGTAATTGTGCTAGCATATATTACTTTCAATAAATGAGCATTCCACATATAATATAATACATAAATAAAACTATTATAAACATTTAAATTTTTAGTTAAAATTTTATATTTTTTATTTAAGGTAAACCCAAAATAATGATAATAAAAAATTGTGTTTGAAAAAAAAGCAAAATAATTCAATAGCAAATAAAATCTTTTATAACTGGTTAAGCAATCATGACTAAACCTTTAAAAAATTCCAAAAGAACAAAAATGTTGCATTATATACTAATATAAATTCTTGAGAATGAAACTCCATGACTAGATCAAGTCATGGGTATTTACCAAATCAAGTTATGTATAATTCAAAAACGGACATTAAAATCTTAAGAAATTTTGTGGGTATATTAACTTGGGACATTTTTAGGTATTAAATTTGGAATAGAATGGTAGAACAAACAACAAAGTAAATAAAGAAAACGAACATTTGTGTATGGTTGGGAGGATTGGTGGATATTTTTTTATCCAAATTAAATATTTTTAGACATGATAGGTAACTTAATAATAAATTGCATGATTAAGAAAATTGATCATTATCTTCTTTATCCAAATTCAAATCTTCATAAACACATTGTAATTGTAATAGTAATGGTAATGGTAGAGATATAATTCAAATCTTCATAAACACATTGTAATTGTAATGGTAGAGACATAATGATAAACAACAATTAAAAAAATAGCTAACAAACAAAGTAAGTAGAGTAAATGAACATTTGTGTATAGTTGGGAGGATTGGTGGATATGGTAGGTAACTTAAGAGTAAATTGCAAGATTAAGAAAATTGGTTATTATCTTTTTAGTCTAAATTCAGATCTTCAAAAACACATTGTAATTGTAATAATAAAGATATAACTCAAATCTTCATAAACACACATTGTAATTGTAAACACATTATGAGTGTAATAATAAAGATATAATTCAAATCTTCATAAACACATTGTAATTGTAAACAATGGTTGAGATATAATTCAAATCTTCATAAACACATTGTAAATGTAATGGTAAAGATATAATGATGAACCACAATTTTAGAAAAAAAAATAGCTAACATCACTGTTAATGACCAAGAAACTGCACTTTATGAAAGACTTCAGAAACTCCACATTCAATTGGCATGATCATCAGGAATATTTAGGTAAGATGCAGATTCAGAATCCTGGTCACAGTGGCCTGCTGATTCATAATCTCCCTGATCTATTGTTATATTGGCACCGGTTGCATGAAGATCACGATGAGGCCTGTTAACATTCAAACCCATGTTGGGGTGTACATTGCTGTTGTATGTGAGGCCGCCAGCAGGAGAGATCAAATCATGGTAATTTCCAGATAGGACGTTTAGACTACCTGCATTAACCATCCCAGTCTCGGCAGCCTGCATGTTGAGCTGCGAAGTGTTGCAGGTGCCAGTTGATGCAAAACCGGAATTAGGAGAAGCTGCATGCCAAAACTGCTGAGGGTGGTGAGGAGTACTATTGTGATGCAAAAGAGTTTGAGTTCCACTTGCAGACTGCATGTAAGCTGGCAGACTTGCCATGTTTCTCTGCCCTAAAATAGATGGATGCATCTGCATCTGTTGTTGCTGCTGCAAGGTATACTGCACTTGCTGGCCATGGTCATGATGTTGTAGCTGCATTGAGCTTGCATTTCTTCCCTGAAATATCCATTAATGTAAAACACATGCACTCACTTTCTCTGAACCATATTTATTAACATTCATACTATTTTTAAAACTCCTCCCAGAGTATAGCGATTTATTGCCATATCTTAAGATGTCTGCCACAGATCTCTGTGATGGTGTATTCGTTTACATGGCAAGTTTCCTTTAACACAACAATCTGATAAAATGCTTAAAAAGAAAATATATAATAGAATCTGTAGTTTTTTTTGTTTCATAGCCCCACTGGGTTCCTCATTCTGACTCATAACTAGCAAGGATTGATTAACAAACCATTAATCTAGATGATTGTTCAATATCAGCAGTGTAATCGTGTAATAAGAAAACCCTATCAAAACTTCTAACTACATGAATTAAAAAGTTTGCAGAATGGTTTTTTAACTTTTGTGTTTCGTAATTCTGAATAAGAAGCTTTATACTCATTATAAAATAAAATACACATGCACCAACCAGACATTTAAATTTAACATACCTGCATAATTGGACAGGGCGTTTGAGGCTGTGCATCTGCAATGGCTGCCAAAATCAGAAGATTGTTTTGCAGTTTTTCTTGATAACTGTAAAAATATATGTCAGTTATCTTACCGCCGGTAAAACCTAATGAAAAAAAAAAAGTGTGTAATGCACATGATATACCAAAACACTTACGTGGCACATTCATTGAGTTTACCCAGTCTCTGATTATCCAAGATCGCCAATATCAGCTGCTTGTTCTCGTCCAGATACTGTGAAAACAAATCCAGTCACCTAGGTCAGGAAGGAAGGCATTTGGTCTATATCAAGAACATTGAAACCTCATTAAATTAACAACAAGTTATACCAAGAATTTGCATGCATGTAAACCTAATTCTTCTGGTCTTGTAAAATCTGCAAGCAAGATCTGGGCTGTAGATTTTGAATAGAATTTCTTACCTTCTGAATGAGCTCAGTTGTCATGGCGGTGCCACCGCCTGAACATGAAGAAGAGGCCATCATATTCCCCTGGGAAGGTGATGGTTGTTGCTGATGCTGCTGTTGATAGTTGTTCATATTGCCCTACCTTTGAAATGTCGCCTGAGCCAAGCGCTTCCTATGGTGAAAAAATATGGGTTATTCCGGAACTTAAACGAGTCTCCGGCTTGGAACCAATTCCGTATGATCCCACCGATTTTGACCTTGCTTACATCGAATTGTATCATTTACAAAATAGGAACACATTCTCCAATATTTATATTAAAAATTCCATAACATATATTCAAACATATATTCCACTTAACGTTATTAACTCATAGCTATTAAATTATTAATATTATTTTATCTTTTTTAAATTTATTTTCTAGTAGGTAGAGAAGATTGCGGTTTGGAGAGTTCGCGCGTCGGATAAACTCTAAGTAAAACGCTCCCCTTCCCTGCGTTTTAGGTTATGTTCCCGGCGACGGATTTCATTTAGTTTATGTTCCCGGCGACGGATTTCATTTAGTTTATGTTCCCGGCGACGGATTTCTTTTTATTTAATTTCTTACGATGGATTTCATTCATCCTCTCGTGATGATTTCTACCGGCATCCTGAAGTGAAGTTTTGGCATGTTTTAAACGGACCGGATTCCGACGGTGCGGGCCGTTTTGATCGTCGCATAATCTTTTTCCGATTCGAAGCAAATATAGTCCATGTTTATATGACCCACTTATTTTGAACTTTCTTACATGCCTTGAATTATATTTTCAAGCTATATATATAATTATAATTCCAACATATATTCAACTTTATCTATTTTGATTTTTCTTATTTTCATCAATATATAAAAAAAAATCAATCTACCTTAATATATTAAAAAAAAATCAAAATAGATTGAGTTGAATATATGTTGAAATTACAATGACATGATTAGCCTCTATTAAGACCAATTTTGGTTTATGGGACTTTAAAAACGAAAATGTTTTGTTTATTTTAAAATCTTGTTCTTGTGCTTATGCCAAGAAATTTTTCAATCTCACTATAGTTTTGATAAATTAGGAGGTTATAAAGGTTTGTATTGTAACAAATACTATGAAATTCACATCTAATGTGGGTTTAAGCAAGGCACTCTAAGAGAAAATGATTTTCATTCTCAACTCTCATAAACTCACACAAACCCTTTTCTCCCATGGAGTTTTAGGAATACACCAACACCCTCTTTAGCTGTGGAGTTCATGAGAGTTCGTTCTGATCCTCCAAGTTAGGATTAATGACCTCCGTGTAGTATCTTAATTTTCTCTTAACCGCTAAATTTTCCTCACACCGGAATTTCTCTTTAAACTTAAAAGTAATAATATTTTTGACATTATCATTTCTCTTTAAACTTAAAAGTAATAATATTTTTGACATTATCAATGTTCTGCAAAATGTGGTTTTCATCAATGCCCCATGGTTTAACCAAGCCTTGGTATCTTTGCACCAACACCACTTGAGACATAGTTGGTTTTGACTTGAGTTTAACGAATGTGGACCCAAATCCTAGGCTCTATCAAGCGCCGAGAGGGATCAATCTCTTCGTAGGTATCCATTGATTTGATTCAAACCAAAAGACACATCTTTTTATTTAAGGTCCACATATAATATTTAATATTATTTATGGCCCACATATAATATTTTTTATTATTTTTTATTTTGTTATGAACTAACATTACAACATTTCCCCATAAATGGTTTTAAAACCATATGCAAGGCCCTCCTACAACCATGAGGTTGTTTAGGAGGTCTTGCACATGGTCTTAAAACCATTTGCAAGGCCCTCCTAAACCATGTACAATAAAACTATGGGTTGTTTAGGAGGCCTTGCACATGGTTTTAAAACCATGTGCAAAACCATGTGCAAGGCCCTCCTAAACCATGTACAATAAAATGATGGGTTGTTTAGAAGGCATTGCACATGGTTTTAAAACCATAAACCATGTGCATGGTTTTAAAACCATAGTTTTATGCACATGGTTTTAAACCACGGTTTTAAAACCATGCACATGGTTTATGCTTTTAAAACCATGTGCAAGGCCAACGTTTTTTAATATTTTGTTAAGTAAGAACATTACAACATCTCCTCTATATTGTGTTTTTTTCCTCACCCATATTTTTTTACTGATAATTAATTTTTTACTTTTTTATTGTTTTGTTCAATAGGAAGATTACAACATCTCCCCCATAATAGGTTTTTTTTCTGGTCAACATTTATTTTGGCCTATAATTAACGTTACTTAACATTACAAGATCTCCCCCATACTGGGCTATAAACGCGAAGAAATTTTAGGAAGTCTCTCATTTCTCATGTTATTTATCTTATGCTTGTGCATATACTACCTAGTATTTAAAAATGTTAAATGTATTTATAAATTTAAAAACTTAATTTAAACATTTTTAAATTTGAATTTTATTAAAATTAATTATATAAAATTTTAATTTATATTACTTAATATATAAAGTTTCAATAAATATTATTTAGTTAATAATATTAATTCATAATAATTAAATTAACAATATTAATTTATTAAAGAGTTAGCTAAAAAAGGTTATTTCTCTTTAAAATATTAAAGAGTTACACACAACTCTCCATTGACTTGCAAAGTAGGTGTTTCATTTAGCTAATGATATTAATTCATAATAATTAAATTAACAAAATTAATTTATTAAAGAGTTAGTTAAAATAAAGGGTTTCTCTCTCCATTGACCTTTTTTTTTCCCTAACCTTGTTATTCATAATGAATCAAAGGCCATCAAAATGAGCCTGCCTTATAAGGAATTACAAAGCTTTATGTAGTAACAAAAATTACTATTATTATCCGGATCCTTACACCAATAGACATGGAAAACATAATCTATCCATCCAAAGAAATAAGCAACAGCCAGAGAGCCTAGGTGGTTGATCCAAAGATGCCCACCCCATACTAAAATCTCATAGATACCAAACGGTCCTGTGCCTAAAAAAAAAGGAGACTGAGCTCCGACACCATGCTCAAAAGAGATTTAAATTGCCATTCATACAAATAGTACCATTCATAATTTTCGAGAAAGGAAGGAACCCCGAGGACAATAAAAGGGCATCTTTGGATAAGATATCTGCACTCTGGTTGTGCTCTCGGTAGACATGTCTCATGTTCAACCAAGTAAAACCTTTCATGAGTGATCAGATATGATCGCACCAATGAACCAACTCTAGAGAAGCAAGAGAAGCTTTTTTGTTTCCCAGTTAATGACAACTGAGGAATCCCCAAATACATGCATGTAAGGGAGGCCCATTTTATCTGCCACATATAGAAGTGACCACAAGGCCAAGAGGTCAGCTCTGGTATTGGTCGAGTAACCACATCCAAGCTTGATATTGATGGAGTATCAGCTGTTGATCACAATATGAACCCCAGCCCCACCTCGAGAGTCTACAGCGGCACCCTCAAAGAAACCACAAGGATACACCATATCCGGGGCAATTCCAATAGTTCTGGTTTTTATCTTATGTTTCTTGTCCGGATAGAACTGCATCAAATGACAGATCTGATAGATCACACAGTTAATTGATGCATGAACTCCTTCAAAGATACAGCAGTTTTGTGACTTCCATATGCACCAACTAGCAAAGAATAATAAGTAACCACAATCTGACTGATTAGTCAAATTTGAAAGCCATAGCATAATCAAATTTGCAAAGGAGTTTCCAGAAAGGAGTAAATCACATTTGTAGATACCACAAAGCACAGAGCATACCGAGGACGTGAAGGAGCAATCCACAAATATATGTTGTGTATTCTCTTCAGCATTTTGGCATAGGACACATCTGCTAGGGCCACTCCAACCACATTTCAATAAATTTTCCCAAATCAGGATTTTATTAAAAAGAGCCAACTAGATAAAAACACTTTATTTTCAGAGGAAAAGTACCATGCCATATCCATGCTTCAGGAAAAATACTTTGAGGATCCAAAAACGTATTTTCCATCATGTCATACACCAGTGCAGCAGTGACCATGTCATTCTTTTTATTGTGAGTCCACATAATCCTATTAGCCGAGGATTTAAGTATTATACCTCCATTCTTCAGACCATTTATAAAATCATTCCAACTAGAAGCCCAGGATCCCCCCAGCTCCAAGTCCTCTGCTATAAGCCAATAATTCTTGAGCCCCACTAAAGGGTTTAGAGCATCCTGTAGAGTCTTGATACCATAATCCTGTAAATAATCCAATAGATCCAAAGGCAAATAGCGAGAACCAGAAGATCCAATGATAGGATCCACACCAGTAAGTATACTTCATCCATCCCCCACCTACCATCCCAAAGTTCTTTGAAGCCAAGACAAAGTGTTTAAAAGTCCATTCCAATAAATCGAAGTTCCCCTTACCCAGAAATGTTTGGTTCTGAGCCATACTTCTACAAACTAGTTATTAAGATATTTGGGCCTTAATCACTGGGTGCCATAAACCAGTACCATGTAGTACCAGCCACAAACTCTTAAAACGCAGTGATATACTAAACCATTCAAGATTTTTAATGCCCCATCCACCGCAATCCATAGGTCTGGAAAGCAACCGCCACTCCACAAGGTGATAATGTTGTTCTCACCCTTGGATCCCCAAAGGAAAGCAAAGATTAATTTCCTCAACTTATTTAGAAAAGATTTCGGTACAGGAGCAAGGGAAAACCAGTATATAGGCATACTGGATAGAACTGTTTTGATAAGGACCAATCTGCCTCCAATAGAAAGAAATTTATGTGCCCAATTATGAATTCTCCTCTCGAAATTTTTTATCAACCACCACCAATCTTTAATCCGATAACCTAATGGCTTGATATAGTAACCCAGATATTTGAAGCCATTTTGTATAGGCTCCATCTTATATGGTAAAATAGACTGAATACTTTTTTGTATGAACAAGAACTCTCTCTCTCTCTCTCTCTCTCATTGAGTTGCAAAGTAGGTGTTTCTTATTGAGTTGCAAAGTAGGTGTTTCATTGACTTGCAAAGTAGGTGTTTCATAATAGATGTTTTTATAATGATTATAATTATTACGAAGAAACTTCAAGAAATGCATTATGTTAATAGTTAATAAACTTTGTAACATAAGGAAGTTTAAAAATTATTAAAACAATGCATTTTTAAAATGTTTTTTTGGTTTTTAATGTTGGTGATATATATATATATATATATATGTATGTATGTATGTATGTATGTATGTATGTATGTATAGTGTAGTTAGAGAAGATTGTGGAAAGTGTTTAACTCAATATAATTTTTAAAAGAATTTAAAATTCTATATTTGTGAATTAAAATAAAAAAAAAAACATTAGATAAACATTTAGTACCATCTTTTGAATGAGGGGAATTTATGGTGATATTTTTTTGGAAATGCATTTTGCTTGCTAAAAAAAAATTAAAAACAAGAAAATATAAACGTTTAAACCTTTCTAGATTTGACATTCAAAACTTTTCACAAACAAAATCTATGAAAACCTAAAGGTTCATTTTAGTTGATAGAGCCTAATTCGCGAAGGTTCTCTAAGTGTGATGTGACTAAGACAATCAGAGAAGGGAACGAGAATATCTTAATCTAGGACTTAGTGCCTAAAGAGGAATTCTTGTTCCCATGATGACATTAGTACGCTACAAATACATAGCTTGCAAAGAACTCAAGCTCACTAATATGGGGGCTTACAGCCATCTAAGTTTGGACCAACATCCTCTTAATGATTGGCCACATCCAAAATAAAATGGCATCCACCCATAGCCCTTTGTTTGTGCACTAGGAACTAAAATCTAGCGAGTTGAAAAGATGCAAAGAACAACCATAAAAAGGCCAAGAGAGACAATGCAAGAGCACAAATGGACTATCATGTTATGTTCTAGTTTATGAGGTTAAACACTTCAAGGAGGAGGTAGAGCAAATAGTCAGGTAGGAGCACCAATGGTAGGAGAATGTGAATGAGGGTGACCAACACTGCCAAAGCATAAAGGCAAGGGAAAAACTCATCACAAGGCATGCCAGGAATCCATTGAACCCATACATACTCAAACCTAAGGAAAAAATGGTGAGACTCGGACTATCGTGCAAGGTTTTGAAGGCGGGCATAAGGCCACCACTGTTCACGGACTAATTAATTTGGAGGAGAAGATTTGGGGTTGTTAAGATACCACTCAGAGCTCAATTTGTCTAGAGGACTCACAAAGGACTACTCTACCACCTTTTGAAGTGAATTTGGCTTTTAGTGACTCTCTCCGAGATTCTTGGAGAGAGTTTATGTTTATAGTAAGTTACCCAATTGGGAACGATTTTCATTGTTCATCATTGATATCATTCCAGTTTAGTCATATTTTGATTCTGATTCTTTCGACAGTTTTCGCAACTCGGATGTATTATTGGCTTTTATTTAATTATTTTACTAAGGTTGCTTAATTATATTAAAATAATTTAATGGGAACCTTCTTCTAATAGCTCATCGGAAATAGGATGAAAAGTTTTAAATCATGGACACATAATATTGGGACCTCATGTATCAAACATTATCATTATTTTGATAAACGAGTCTTTTTGGAGCAAAAAGGAGTTTTTAATTAAGAGTGACTTTTGGAGAAAAGTGGATAAAAAAGATTTATAAAATCATTTTATATATTTAAAGGGGGGAAGACAGGGAGTTGGGCTCATTCTTTCATTCATTCATGAGTTATTTTTGAAAAATAATAAAATGAGAGCTATTGTGGCTTTTGGCTCTTGGGATGGAAACCCTAAGAAAGAAATTGGTTTTAGTGGTGAAATTATCCACCCTAGTCGATTGTAAGAGAAATATCACTCCGATATTTTCATTATGATTCATTGTCTTGGAATGGAAACAAGTTTACTTGTAGATATGAGAATTTTTGTTAAGTTTCGGTCACTTCTTGCAAAGGGTACACTGGTCTAGGAGGGTGCAATGTTTGTGGTGAGAACTCAAATTCATGACAGTCATTTTCTTGCCATATTCATTGTTCATTGTAATAAAGGGGAGTCTATTCAACTTATGGGACTGAGATTTAGAGTGGAGAAACTTCAAAGCTCAGTTTATGGCTGCTAGAACGGGTGCTTTGGTCATTTGAAGAGGGTGTAATCCATTGTGGATAATTCTGGGCACATAGGATAATGCTAGCATTGAGATCATTGTCATTATGTTCATTGGGCTGAGCTAATATTAATGTTGACTATTTTCGTTGTCATTCCCCAATGGCGTGTCGCCATTTACAGAGTTAGGGGACTATTTAGAGTGGTGTTACAGTGGCACCAAAGGAGCAGCAACTACAAATAACTATCTACAACAATAAAGAGTTAAGGGGGTAGAAAACTCCAACATTCATGTATAGCAATAATCATTCAAGGAGGGAATATATCATACGATATTTTAAAGAGAACGCCTACATGTCAGGAAACTTATTGTAATTAGATTTGTTCCTAGATGTAATGCTATTGTTACTCGGAAAATCGTGCAAGGTTTTGAAGGAAAGCATAAGGCCACCATTGTTCACTGACTAATTAATTTGGAGGAGAAGGTTTGGGGTTAATAAGCTACCACTCAGAGCAAGCAAATAGATAAGTACTTCGAACATATCACATTGGATAGGATTCTCAAGAAGTAGTGCCACCAAGTACTCCTTAACCCTGCATCTCTTTTGGCATACCTATATTCAATCTTAGAGAGAAGCAAACCCCTAATGAAAGGAATTAAGGAATCTTTTCTACAACTCAATGATAAATAGTCTTTCCTATTGTAAGTTCTCCAAGGTTCAAACTAGGCTTCAAAAAATGAAGAATATAGAGAACAAGAAGACCACCAAAATAGTGAAGGCACCGAACACACCATCCCCCTAGATGAAGAGGAGGAATAACATGTAGAAGGTTGGGCTCAACTATATCTCTAAGATTTCATCTTTTTATATATATTTCATTTCAAAAGTTTTAGAATATATGGGCTAATATTTTTTCAAATTTATTCATTTTTGTTTTGATAGGATGTAAGGGTCAAATGATATAATGTACTATATATTGTTTTTCTTTCTTTATATTAAGTTACAGTACTCAAGCCAAAGGCTTAACATGCCACAATAGGGAAATCAATTTGAGGTTCCTCAATTGAATTTTGTACTAGCATGTAAATAGTTTTTGCTTCATGTTATATATAATTGATGACATACCAATTAATGTTAAAAAAAATTGTCAATTTGTCCTTTAACATTTTTGGTATTTGTAGCAACAAGTTAGAAACATATTTTGAAGAAGTAGGTTGTGTTGACAATACTTTGGCTAGGATAGTCATTGTAGTCTTTACACTAACAATATTGTATGTATTTTGAAGTAGGTTGTGTTGACACTACTTTGGCTAGGATATTCATTGTAGTATTTACAGTAACAATATTGTGTTTTTTCTCGATTCCCTTTTAATCTTGAGAAGCAACTAAGCTTTCTCAAATACTTATCTTTTATTTCTAGTATGTCAATGCATACTAATAAAACAAAGGTCATGATAATCAAATTAAAAACACTAATCACCCTAATTTTGTGTATAATAATAATAATAGTTTTGAGGAAGTTGATTCCTGAAAGTATATTGAAGTTGAATTTCATTACAAACTTAACTAGAATTATAGCATTGATAAAGTGTAATGTCCCCATTTTCGGTCACTACATTGTTGTAGGAGGCCTCAACTTTCTCGATGATCATCAACTTTGTCTAATAGGATGTTTGATGTTGGCAATGAGCTCAATTTGTCTAGAGGACTCACAAAGGACTACTCTACCACCTTTTGAAGTGAATTTGGCTTTTAGTGACTCTCTCCAAGATTATTGGAGAGAGTTTATGTTTATAGTAAGTTACCCAATTGGAAATGATTTTCATTGTTCAACATTGATATCATTCCAGTGTAGTCAGATTTCAATTCCGATTCTTTTCAATAGTTTTCGCAACTCGGATGTATTATTGGCTTTGATTTAATTATTTTACTAAGGATGCTTAATTATATTAAAATAATTTAATGGGAACCTTATTCTAATAGCTCACTAGAAATAGGATGAAAAGTTTTAAATCATGGACACATAATATTGGGACCTCATGTATCAAACATTATCATTATTTCGATAAACGAGTCTTTTTTGGAGCAAAAAGGAGTTTTTAATTAAGAGTGGCTTTTGGAGAAAAGTGGATCAAAAAGATTTATAAAATCATTTTATATATTTAAAGGGGGGAAAGATAGGGAGTTGAGCTCATTCTCTCATTCATTCATGGCTTATTTTTGAAAAATAAGAAAATGAGAGCTATTGTGACTTTTGGCTCTTGGGATGGAAACCCTAAGAAAGAAATTGGTTTTAGTGGTGAAATTATCCACCCTAGTTGATTGTAAGAGAAATATCACTCTGATATTTTCATTAGGATTCATTGCCTTGGAATGGAAATAAATTTACTTGCAAATATGAGAATTTTTGTTAAGTTTTGGTCACTTCTTGCAAAGGGTGCACTGGTTTAGGAGGGTGCAATGTTTGTGGTGAGAACTCAAATTCATGACAGTCATTTTCTTGCCATATTCATTGTTCATTGTTATAAAGGGGAGTATATTCACCTTATGGGACTGAGATTTATAGTGGAGAAACTTCAGAGCTCAATTTATGGCTGCTAGAACGGGTGCTTTAGTCATTTGAAGAGGGAGCAATCCATTATAGAGAAGTTTGGGCACTTAGGATAATGCTAGCATTGAGATCATTGTCATTATGTTCATAGGGCCGAGCTAATATTAATGTTGAGTGTTTTCATTGTCATTCCCCAGGGGTGTGTCACCACTTACAGATTTAGGGGACTATTTAGAGTGGTGTTACAGTGGTACCGAAGGAGCAGCAACTACAAATAACTATCTACAACCATAAAGAGTTAAGGGGGTATATTTGTTCCTAGATGTAATGCTATTGTTACAACTATGTATATATATATATATATATATATTATTTCCATCTAATGCAAGCAATTTCAATTATGGTTGGCATAATTCATGATATTTGTTGTATTAAATGAGGACTGAAATATAAACCATTGAACCCATACAAAACCAACTACAAAATAGTCAAATACGTTTCAGAGCAAGTGATGTCAAAGTGTTTGACAAAAGTATTTAACCAAATTACATAAGCAGTTAACAAAAAATTAACTCAAATTTAGTTGGGGGGTATTATTGTGATGGTTGAGTTGTGCATCGTGCCAGCCTAAGGGGGGAAATGGTGAGAAGATGTTTTTAGTTTGTTACCATTGAGTGATCAACACCTGTACCTTTCCATTCCAACAAGGTCAGTTGGTATCAAGGCTTTTAATTAAGGATTAGGAAAGATCAAGACAACTCAATAACTCTTGGTAGAATTGTTACAAGTTTCTCAAGAATATCGAAAGAATCTAACAACGTTGTTAGAACATCCTGAAATATTAGAACCTCTTTGTACAAAGGAAATGAAAGTAGACACTAAGGTAAATAAGTTTAACAATATAGAGGAAAAATAAAATGAGGAAGGAAACAAACACGAATTTATTCCTCGTGATTTGCATCCTACACGTGACCCTTCGATAAGGCATGATGATACCCTACTTTTGACACATGGATGGAGAAGAGGCCAAGAAGGGAACTCATTTGGAGGCACACGATTATGAAAAACAATCAAAAAAATTGCATGGAGATGTTGGGTCTCTTAAGTCGCATCCTTTGGAAGTTCAACTAAGGGTAAATGAGGGTATGGTTGTGGAAACTCTAACCCATTTTGATCATGTTCATAAGATGATGGGGGGGTTTTGTTGGATTGATCTAGGGAATCACAATGGTTTTGAGGGAGGTTCATATCTTTTCGACTTCCACAAACTCAAGGAGGCCTTGGTAGTAGTAAAATCAAACTAAATACACTTACTGGTGGATAGAGATCATCTCCTCACACTTGGTGAGATATACTTTGATGCCTCGAGAGGAAAATAAAATGAGGTCGATAAGATTTGTGAGGAATTGAGCATGTCACACTCTTCATCATACACGACGATATTTCAGACTTCTATGTCAGCCACATCCAAATATTGGTGAGATATACTTTGATTCCTTGAGGGGAAAATAAAATGAGGTGGATAATCTTTGTGAGGAATTGAGCATGTCACGCTCTTCATCATACACAACGGAATTTCATATTTCTATGTCAACCACATCCAATGAAAAACAATGCGACACGAAGATTACAAAAAGTGCAGACATGGAGGAAGGACTTGAAGGGGTCCTATAATGAAGTTATGAAGGTAGAATAGACACTTACACATGAAGAATCAACTTGTAGTCATGGAACAGGGTTTGTTGGAGGAGCTAGTCGCCTAAGATGACTAGACTCGCTAGTCAACTAATTGTAGATTAGGTCGACCTCATAGGTCGTGTCGATTGGTTAAACCAAAAGGTAGTTTATGTATCTGTTTTGTAAACATATATATAGGTTGTTGAGCGAGATAGATATTAATCTGTCATAGTAATCTAGGGACTAAACACAGTCCCATAAGAGATTTCAGACAATTAAGCATGAAAATGGCATAATGGTGCTGCAATTGGAGTAGCAGCTATGTATAATCAATAAAGAATGAGTAATACAATACAATGATCATGCAAGGTGCATGAATTCCAAGACAATTTGAATTGCCAAGGAGGTCATTTGAATTGAATGAATGGATGTAGCTTAACTGAATGTCAGCCACAGTAAACACACATATTTAACCCACTAATCAAGCCGTGATTAACTCAATTGAGCCCTAACTGTATTGGATTACAATGGATGACTGAGTCTAACTAAAAGTAGCTCAGACACATACCACTGCATGCCAATCAACAAGTGGTAGCACATCATTAACTCCAATGAACCCCGATGAGGTTAACTGAAGTCAAATTGGTCATCTGAAGTGGTTGGAGGCCCCCTAGTTGTCTCCAGTTCATAAATATTAATAAAAATAATCAATAAATGAAATGGAGGCTCCTACACAACTCAAATTAACTGATTGTAACAATCAATTAGCAATTAGGTGCATTTATGACACTTAGATCACCCCATAATGGCTCCCCGATTGAAGGAGGAAGAGCAATTAGCCTCCCTGATTGAAGGTAGGCGTGGGTGTGCTCATGCTGATGTCAGAGAGTGCTCATCTAATGCCGATTAAGTCAATTAAACTTAGGATAGTGGTTTAACAAGTCCAAATTGACCAAATTAAGTGTGCATGTTGGGTAAATGACTCCAACACCCCCCCCCCCCCTTAAGCTATACTCAGGAGGAGTAAAAATAAAATGCATGAAATGCTAGGGCCTTGACAACAAAGGCCATAGGTCACCCTATACAATAATGTAACTCAAACAATGCTAAAAAATAAATCTAAGTGAGGAAAGAGGGAAAACCCAGTGGGAAAAACCCCCCCTCAAGCTGAACACTGAAAGTAGTCTGATCACCCTGATGAACTCACCCCCAATAGTGAACGGAGGTAAGTGAACTTATTTTCTGAAAAGCTCGTGGTGAAGATGTCTACAATATGCTCATCAATAGGGCAGTATTGCAGAATGATGCTCCTGTCATGCACCAATTCCTTGATATAGGATCTATGGATATATTAATAGGACTTTGATTGTCACAAAAGAGGATAGTGGAAAAAGTACTACCAAGATCAAACTCTGAAAGAATGCCTTGCAACCAAACAACTTGGATGCAAGCATTCACTGATCCTTGGTACTCGGCCTCTGCTGAAGACGATGCTATGGCGGCCTGATTTTTGCTAGACCACCAAATGGGGCCACCACCAAACATGAATACATATCTTAAACTAGAATTCCAATCAATAGAATCACCCGCCCAATCGAAATCTGTGTAACCAACCAGCTCTAGCTTGGAGTCTGCAACATAGTGAACGTCATAGGTCCTGGTTCCCTTAATATACTGGAGGATCTTCTTGGTTGCCTTCCAATGAATATCCTGAGGTTGTTGTATGTATATTGACACAGCATTCACAGCATAATAGATATCAGGCTGAGAATGATTCAAGTATAGCAAGCTACCTATCAGATGTCGATAAATAGTGCAATCCATGGGAGGTGTGCTTTTTCCTTCTTCAAGGTTGATCCCTGAAAGGAAAGGGAATGGAGCAGCCTTACATTCAGTCATGTTAAAATTAACTAATAGGTATGATATGTATTTGTACTGAGTGACCATTATCCCATCAATATTTTGCTCAATTTCGAGCCCCATAAATTGCTTCAAGAGCCCCAAATTGCTCATTCCAAATGCATTATGGAGGGAAGTTTTGATGACTGAAATAGAAGCAACTGTGCTACCTGTAATCAGTAAGTCATCAACATATAAAACAATAATAAGCAAAAGAACATCATACTTCTGTAGATACACATTCAGATCTGATTTACACCTTTGGAAGTTTTGCAAGAGAAGGAAGGCATCCATCTTGGAATACCACTCTCTTGGGGCCTGTTTTAACCCGTATGGTGACTTGTTTAGTTTGAAAACCAAATATGGATCAGAAATATAGCCCTCAGGCTGATTGATGTATATCTCCTCATGAAGATATCCATGTAGAAAGGCAGACTTAACATCCATATGATGCACTTCCCAGTGCTTAGATGCAGAAATTGCCAAAACTAGGTGGATGGAGTCCATTTTTGCAAATGGTGCAAAAATATCATGGTAGTCCACACCTTGGACCAAGGAGAAACCTTTTGCTACCAGAATTGCCTTATATTTTCAATTTTTTCCATCAGCAGCAACCTTATTTTGAAACACCCACTTGCATTGAACCAATTTCCTCCCCGAAGGAAGAGAAACTAGCTCCCAAGTAGTGTTTTTCTAAAGAGAATTCATCTCTTCGTCCATGGCAGCTTGCCATCTCGGATCCTTCCGAGCATGGTAGTAAGACTTAGGATCTAAAATTTTCATTAAATAACAAGATTCGGACAGCAAATAATCAAGACAAGAGAGCACAATACCTGCTCTTTAGAAATCAGACCGGGTTCTCCTTGGATCATCCGGATTTCCAACGTTTTCACCTGCGGAGGAGAGTGTCTGTCTAGCCCAAGTTGGGAGATGATTTTGTACTTCAGGTTTTGATTCAGCATCTGATGTTTGTTTTTCACTAATATCAGAAATCAAAGGATCCAAATCAGGTTCATCACCCCCAATTCCATCATCCAAATATTCAGTAGAATAGGAAGGAAATTCAGCAGTTTTCTCGTTCACTAGTTCTACCTCCTGAAGATGTTGATCGAACATGACACTCCTTTCAATGATGATCTATTTTGTTCTGATATCCAGCATCTTGAAACCTTTATATTCATCATGATATCTAATAAATAGGCATTCAATGCTTTGAGGTTGCAAAGCCCTCCTTTTATCATGTGGAATTCGGGCCCATGCAGTGGACCCAAACACCCTTAGATTCGACACATCCGGCTTGTGTTCAAAATGGGTCTTCCCTTTCATGGATGAGTGTGGCACTCTGTTCTGAATATATGCTGTAGCATTCATGGCTTCAGCCCACAAATTTGCAGCCAACTTCTTTGATTCCAGCATGCAAGTGGTCATCTCCTTGAGAGACCGATTCTTCCTCTCCGCTACACCGTTCTACTAGGGAGCGTAGGGGACTTAATGTTGGATCTAAATACCACTTTGGGAGAATATATGCAGCAGCTAATTTCTGATATATTCCCCACCATTATCAGATCTAAAAATCTTGATATTTTTTCCAGATGCATTCTCAATCAATGCCTTCAAATCAATGAATTTTTCCAAGACTTCCGACTTCTTTTTTATAAAAAAGACCCATGTGTATCTGGAAAAGTCATCAATGAAAGTGAGAACGTACCTAGATCAATTCATGTATGTGGTAGGAATGGGTCCATGGATATCAGAATGTATCATCCCCAAGATCCATGATGCTCGACTTGCCTTCCCCCGATCAAACTTATGCTCAGGGTGCTTTCCAACAACACAACCCTTGCAAATTCCGGTGGTAGCTTTGATGACCGGGAGGCCTTCAACCATGGAATTATTCTGTGATTTCTGCAAGTATTTAAATTTCAGGTGGCCGAACCTCTCATGCTATAGTCTAATAACCTCATTTCCATGAGTCAGCAATGCGGTGGGCTTTGCATCCACCACAAAATGGGAGAACTCGTAGGCTTTTGCATGATGGTCTGCAAGGCCTTTTGCTACAAGTTTTCCGGATGCAAGTTCTGTGATCTCTACATCATATGGGATAAAGGAGACTCTCTTGGGCACTCCTATATGTGTCATTTGATAAACACTTAAGAGGGTTTGATGCAAGAGAGGGTACATACAGAACATTGGAAAAATAACCATGCTCAAGATTTATAGTACCTTGTCCGTTGCATATGATTGTGGAGTCATCTCCCATGTGGATGGGAATGGATTTTCCAGTCTCCAAGGATGAGAAAGAGTCTCTTTCATCCATCATGTGATTCGAAGCTCCAGAATCTATCAAAAGATCTTTGGACTTCGAAGTGCTTGCCATGAGAGCATGACCTCTTTCATGTTGTGGTTCTCGATCTTGTTGATCTCTCCTCTGAAAGCTTTCCAGAAGATTGATGCGATTTTTCTCAAGAAGAGAAGTTGCTTCATCAAGTTTCTTTTTCATGCAGGAATGTTCAGGGTGGAATCCCTTCCCACAGTACGAACACTTGACTTTTTCCTTTCCATGATGCCCCTTGTTTTTGTTCTTCTTCCAGCCGAGAAGCTCTTCATGCTGCTGGTTTTCAACTTTAGGCTTAGGAGCTTCAAATTTGGTTTTGTGTTCTTCTGTTACTTTCCTTTACCCTTCAGATCTTTGGGCCCCGAAGCATAGAGAGCTTGATCACGGGAGGATATGATGATCCCCATCTGTACAAGCTTATCATGTTCACTTGTTAGGGACTCAATGAAGGCATTGAGTGAAGGAATCTTCCATCCAGGGGTTGTGAGCTTCCCCACATGGAATGTAGAGACAAACACCGAATAATCAGCTCCAAGTTTGGAGAGAATGGTGAGGATGAGCTGATCATCCTCCTTCTCCACCTTACACTACTTCAACAATAAGACAATGTGCTTAAACTTTGTGAAAAAATCATTTAAGGTCTCGAAATTGGAATGTTGGAGAGACATCAACTCGTTTTCAAACTGGTAAACTCTCAAATCATCCTATTTTCCATACAGGGTGTCCAATTTGTCCCAAATTTCCTTTGGAGTCTTCAATCCCGAGAGGTGGAAAAGAAGATCCCTGGAAATAGAGAGGCACAAGAATCTGAATGCTTCATCTTTCTTGTTCAAGAATCTAGCTTTGTCTATCACATGAGTAGGCTCTTCTTCAGCGTCTATAGTGACCTGGTAGAGTCCTTAGGTATGTAGTTGGATCTCCATATCTCCTTTCCATGAATGGAAATTGAAAATAGTCAAGAGTTTGACGAAAGAATCCATCTCAAACTGTTGTAGTGAATGCTTTTCACCTGTTAAAACCTGAAAATCACAACAAAAGGGGCACCGTAAGGTCAAACAGCTTGCACATTTTAGGCTTTCATCACACCCAGCATGGTTGATCAAGCAAGCTTGATCAACAATTCCTTAACTTGGGTTATTAAGTGGTAAGCCTTTACTTCTAGTGCAGTGCTGGAATTTTGAGCTTTTTGCTCAATTTTTCATGCAAGATCTATCAAAAACCATGTTTTGAGAGATCTGAGCTTCATCCCACCGTGAGCTCTGATACCATATTAATATGTCACATTAATCTAGGGACTAAACATAGTCTCATAAGATATTTCAGACAATTAAGCATGAAAATGGCATAATGGTGCTGCAATTGGAGTAGCAGCTCTGTATAATCAATAAAGAATGAGTAATACAATACAATAATCATGCAAGGTGCATGAATTCCAAGACAATTCTAATTCCCAAGGAGGTCATTCGAATTGAATGAATGGGTGTAGCTTAACTCAATGTCAGCCACAATAAACACACCTAGTTAACCCACTGATCAAGTCGTGATTGACTCAACTGAGGCCTAACTATATCGGATTGCAATGGATGACTGAGTCTAACTGAAAGTAGCTCAAACACATGTCACTGCATGCCAATCAACAAGTGGTAGCACATCATTAACTCCAATGAACCCAGATGAGGTTAACTGAAGTCAAACTGGTCATCAGAAGTGGTTGGAGGCGCCCTAGTAGTCTCCAGTTCATAAATATTAATAAAAATAATCAATAAATGAAATGGAGGTGCCTACAAAACTTAGGTTAATTGATTGTAACAATCATTTAACAATTAGGTGCATTTATGACACTCAGATCACCCTTGAATAGCTCCTCGATTGAAGGAGGAAACCTAGTTATCCTCCCTGATTGAAGGTAGGCGTGGGTGTGCTCATGTTGATGTCATAGAGTGCTCATCTTATGCCGATTAAGTCAACTAAACTTAGGATAGTGGTTTAACAAGGCCAAATTGACCAAATTAAGTGTGCATGTTTTCCATTCCAACAAGGTCACTTGGTATCAAGGCTTTTAATTAAGAATTAGGAAAGATCAAGACAACTCAATAACTCTTGGCAGAATTGTTACAAGTTTCTGAAGAATATCGAAATAATCTAACAACGTTGTTAGAACATCCTAAAATGTTAGAACATCCTAAAATATTAGAACAAGCAGACACTAAGGTAAATAATTTTAACAATATAGAGGAAAAAGAAAAGGAGGAAGGAAACAAAGACGAATTTCTTCCTCGTGATTTGCATCCTACATGTGACCCTTCGATAAGGCATGATGATACCCTACTTTTGACACATGGATGGAAAAGAGGCCAAGAAGGGAACTCATTTGGAGGCACACGATTATGAAGAGCAATCAAAAAAATTGCATGGAGATGTTGGGTCTCTTAAGTCGCATCCTTTGGAAGTTCAACTAAGGGTAAATGAGGGTATGGTTGTGGAAACTCTAACCCATTTTGATCATGTTCATAAGATGATGGGGGGTTTTGTTGGATGGATCTAGGGAATCACTATGGTTTTGAGGAAGGTTTGTATCTTTTCGACTTCCACGAACTCAAGGAGGCCTTGCTAGTAGTAAAATAAAACTAACTACACTTACTAGTGGATAGAGATCATCTCCTCACACTTGGTGAGATATACTTTGATTCCTTGAGAGGAAAAGAAAATGAGGTCGATAATCTTTATGAGGAATTGAGCATGTCACACTCTTCATCATACATGACGGAATTTCAGAATTCTATGTCAGCCACATATAAAGATTGGTGAGATATACTTTGATTCCTTAAGGGGAAAAGAAAATGAGGTGGATAAGCTTTGTGAGGAATTGAGCATGTCACGCTCTTCATCATACACAATGAAATTTCAGATTTCTATGTCAACCACATCCAAAGAAAAACAATGCAACACGGAGATTACAAAAAGTGCAGACATGGAGGAAGGACTTGAAGGGGTCCTATTATGAAGTCATGAAGGTAGAAGGGACACTTACACATGAAGAATCAACTTGCAGTCATGGAATAAGGTTTGTTGGAGGAGCTAGTTGGCTAAGATGACTAGACTTCCTAGTCGACTAATTGTAGATTAGGTCGACCTCATAGGTCGTGTCGGTTGGTTAAACCAACGGGTAGTTTATGTAATTGTTTTGTAAATGTATATATAGGTTGTTGAGCGAGATAGATACCCGGTTCGGTTTATTGTATGAACCCACATGTGTACTTGAGTAATAGAATTTGTTATTTTGTCTACCGTTCTTGTCTCTTGTTATGTTATTGTTATATGATTCTTTATGTGTATCATTGATAACCTTGCAATCTAATTGATTACAACATTGGTTCTATTTCCGGTAGTACATATACTAGATGAAATGACTATGACTAGATGATCTCAGAGCAAGAGATTAAGAATTGGTGGGAACACAAGATTGTGAATTATTTACGAAATTGTGCCAAACGAAACAGACTAACTATTGAACAAGCAAAGGAGAAGTTTTTCTCTCAAACGCATGAGAATTTTGTCGAGTATGTACCTCAGTCTTTGAAAAAGTTACTGGATGAAACAGCTGACAGGAAATAAAAATCAATAGTTACTCCAAAACTTATTTATTGTCATCTATATTCAATCTTAGAGAGAAGCAAACCCCTGATGAAAGAAATTAAGGAATATTTTCTACAAATCAATGATAAATAGTATTCCCTATTGCAAGTTCTCCGAGGTTCAAACTAGGCTTCAAAAAATGAAGAAGAGAGAGATCAAGAAGACTACCAAACTAGTGAAGACACTGAACACGCCATATCCCTAGATGAAGAGGAGGAATAACATGTAGAAGGTTGGGCTTAACTATATCTCTAAGATTTCATATTTTTATATATTTCATTTCAAAAGTTTTAGAATAAATGGGCTAATCTCTTTTTAAATTTATTCATTTTTGTTTTGATAGGATGTAAGGGTCAAATGATATAATGTACTACATATTGTTTTTATTTCTTTATATTAAGTTACAGTACTCAAGCCAAAGGCTTAACATGTCACGATAAGGAAATAAATTTGAGGTTCCTCAATTGAATTTTGTACTAGCATGTAAATACTTTTGCTTCATGTTATATATAATTGATGACATACCAATTAATGTTAAAAAAAATTATCAATTTGTCCTTTAACATTTTTTGTATTTGAGCAACAAGTTAGAAACATATTTTGAAGAAGTAGGTTGTGTTGACACTACTTTGGCTAGGATAGTCATTGTAGTCTTTACATTAACAATATTGTTCGCATTTTGAAGTAGGTTGTGTTGACACTACTTTGGCTAGGATAGTCATTGTAGTCTTTACATTAACAATATTGTTCGCATTTTGAAGTAGGTTGTGTTGACACTACTTTGGCTAGGATAGTCATTGTAGTCTTTACATTAACAATATTGTTCGCATTTTGAAGTAGGTTGTGTTGACACTACTTTGGCTAGGATAGTCATTGTAGTCCTTACATAACAATATTTTTTTTTTGCCCGATGCCCTTTTAATCTTGAGAAGCAACTAAGGTTTCTCAAATACTTACCTTATATTTCTAGTCTGTCAATGCATACTAATAAAACAAAGGTCATGATAATCAAATTAAAAAACACTAATCACCCTAATTTTGTGTATAATAAAAATAAAAATTTTGAGGAAGTTAATTCCTGAAAGTATATTGAAGTTGACTTTCATTACAAACTTGACCAGAATTATAGTATTGATAAAGTGTAATGTCCCCATTTTCGGTCACTACATTGTTGTAGGAGGCCTCAACTTTCTCGATGATCGTCAACCTTTTCTGATAGGATGTTTGATGTTGGCAATGAGCTCAATTTGTCTAGAGGACTCACAAAGGACTACTCTACCACCTTTTGAATTGAATTTGACTTTTGGTGACTCTCTCCAAGATTCTTGGAGAGAGTTTATTTTTATAGTACGTTACTCAGTTGGGACCGATTTTCATTGTTCATCATCGATATCATTCCAGTGTAGTCATATTTTGATTATGATTCTTTTCGGCGGTTGAGAGTTTATTTTTATAGTACGTTACTCAGTTGGGACCGATTTTCATTGTTCATCATCGATATCATTCCAGTGTAGTCATATTTTGATTATGATTCTTTTCGGCGGTTTTCGCAACTCGGGTGCATTATTGGCTTTGATTTAATTATTTTACTAAGGTTGCCTGATTATATTAAAATAATTTAATGGGAACCTTATTATAATAGCTCAACAGAAAGAGGATGAAAAGTTTTAAATCTTGGACACATAATATTGGGACCTCATGTATGAAACATTATCATTATTTTGATAAACGGGCCTTTTTGGAGCAAAAAGTCTAGTTTTTAATTAAGAGTGACTTTTGGAGAAAAAGCTTTATAAAATCATTTTATATATTTAAAGGGGGGAAAGACGAGGAGTTGGGTTCATTCTCTCATTCATTCATGACTTATTTTTGAAAAAAAAAATGAGAGCTATTGTGGATTTTGGCTCTTGGGATGGAAACCCTAAGAAAGAAATTGGTTTTAGTGGTGAAATTATCCACCCTAGTTGACTGTAAGAGAAATATCACTCAGATATTTTCATTAGGATTCATTTCCTTGGAAGGGAAACAAGTTTACTTGCATATATGAGAATTTTTGTTAAGTTTTGGTCACTTCTTGCAGAGGGTGCACTGGTCTAGGAGGGTGCAATGTTTGTGATGAGAACTGAAATAGATGAAAGTCATTTTCTTGCCATATTCATTGTTCATTGTTATAAATGGGAGTATATTCACCTTATGGGACTGATATTTAGAGTGGAGAAACTTTAGAGCTCAGTTTATGGCTGCTATAACGAGTTCTTTAGTCATTTGAAGAGGGTGCAATCCATTGTGGAGAAGTCTGGGCACTTAGGATAATGCTAGCATTGAGACCATTGTCATTGTGTTCATAGGGCCGAGCTAATATTAATGTTGATTGTTTTCGTTGTCATTCCCAAGGGCGTGTTTCCATTTACAGTGTTAGGGGACTGCTTAGAGTGGTGTTACAGTGGTACCAAAGGAGCAGCAAATACAAATAACTATCTGCAACAATAAAGAGTTAAGGGGGTAGCAAACTCCAACAGTCATCTATAGCAGTAAGCGTTCAAGGAGGGAATATATCATACGATATTTTAAAGAGAACACCTACAGGTCAGGAAACTTATTGTAATTAGATTTTTTCCTAGATGTAATGCTATTGTTACAACTATAGTTGATCATCATTTCCTATATATATGTATATTGTTTATTGGCCATTTAATGCAAGCGATTTCAATTATTGGTGTGCATATATCATGATATTTGTTGTATTAAATTAGGACTGAAATATAAACCACTGAACCCATAAAAAACCAACTACAAGATAGTCAAATTAGTTTTAGAGCAAGTGATGCAAAGTGTTTGACAAAAGTCTTGAACCAAATTACATAAGCAGTTAACAAAAAATTAACTCAGATTTAGTTGGGGGTATTACTGTGATGGTTAAGTTGTGCATCCTACCAGCCTAAGGGGGGGAATAGTGAGAATATGCTTTCATCCTATTACCAATGAGTGATCATCACTTATACCTTTATGTTTCAACAAGGTCACTTGGTATCAAGGCTTTCATTTAAGGATTAGGAAAGATCAAGACAACTCAATAACTTTTGGCAGAATTGCTACAAGTTTCTCAAGAATATCAAAAGAATCTAACAACATTATTAGAACATCTAGAAATATTAGACCCTCTTTGTATAAAGGAAATGAAAGTAGACACTAAGATAAATAATTTTAACAATATAGAGGAAAAAGAAAAGGAGGAAGGAAACAAAGAAGAATTTCTTCCTCATGATTTGCATCCTACATGTGACCCTTTGATAGAGCATGACAATACCCTACTTTTGACACATGGATGTAATGGAGAAGAGGCCAACAAGGGAACTCATTTGGAGGCACATGATTATGAACACCAATCAAAAATTTTGCATGGAGATGTTGGGTCTCTTAAGTCGCATCCTTTGGAAGGTCAACTAAGGGTAAATGAGGGTATGGCAAGTTTGTGTTGGAGGGATCTAGGGAACCACTATCGTATTGAGGTAGGTTCATCTCTTTTCGACTTACATGAACTCAAGGAGGCCTCGGTAGTAGTAAAATCAAACTAACTACACTTACTGGCAGATAGAGATCATCTCCTCACACTTGGTGAGATATGCTTTGATGCCTTGAGAGGAAAAGAAAATGAGGTGTATAAGCTTTGTGAGGAATTTAGCATGTCACACTATTCATCATACACAATGGAATTTCAAACTTCCATGTCAGCCACATTGTCACGTCGCATCCTTCTACCGGGGAGAGGACGCGACTATAATGCTAACATTCCGAGCAATCTAGCCCCATGAACATAAAATAAAATGCATTGAAATTAACATACACAGATGCATAAATGATTATCAAACAACGGAAGCAATTCATTCCTTCGCAGCATTTAACATGTTCATATTGATTTATAAAACAAACACAGTTGCAAGGATTTAAACATAAGAATACTTATCTTAGAAGAAGCTTGTCCCACAACCAGCTACGTTGCTGCAACGTTCCACCCAACCATAGGCTAGTGTGCTCATCAATATCTCAGCAACACTACCACCCCCGAGCTGGGCATGATTTCCACAAGGAATAAGGGGAAACTAGAAGGCTCACATGTAGCCAAGGATACACAACAATGCATAGCCAAGCCAACAGAGTTGGGTTTATCAGGCTATCAGGAGCTGGAAACCCTGGATACTAAGCTAGTGGGCTCACTAAAGAGATAGGCACACCTACACCAGAGCTAGCCTGACTTCTAATACATCCACACACACCCAACACAAGGAATCATCCCCTTCTATGTTGCACAGTCCTTCAGGCCATGAGTTCCCTTACAGTGCTATTCATGGGGTGTAGAGAAGAAACCAACCCTCTAGCTCTGCTTGTGAGGCTCCTATAGACATTAGGTTTATCAAGTAGACTCAGATTCCATTTCCACTCCCAAATAGTCTAAGTACCAACAACCACATAATACATAGCAATTCACAGCTCTATAATTTGAAGGGAAACACACCACAGAGGCCAAATCGGGTATCGCAATTGGTTAAAATGGCTCAGACTGAGCAATTCAAATTCCAGAGTTGTTTATGGCCCTAACGTGGCCAAAAACAACTCACATAACCCAAAATTCATGGAGAAAACGACAACGATTTTCCCATCCTGCATAGAATGATCAGAACGGCCCCAACGTGAAGGAAAGTCACCCCATAGACCCAAATCGTGAAAGGAAAAATGCAGAATGCCAATATCTGTCGGAGTCCAATCTTTCTCCTACGTGAGTGTAGAATGAGGTTCCCTGACCATGTGAGGATTTGAATTCCCTCTACCTCTGGGCATGCGTGTGGTCAAAGGACTGACAGTCTTGCCACACTGACGGCTACCCATGCATATGTCCCTCATGACAATAACTTCCCAACCAACTCCTGGGAATTAAATCGGTCGGTGGATGAAACAACGAAAGGATGAGTAAGACAAAAAAGGTGGTCGGCAGCTAGATGGTTTCATATTGTGACACATGGTTGTTCCCCAATGGACCCAAAGGTTAAACNGGATGAGTAAGACAAAAAAGGTGGTCGGCAGCTAGATGGTTTCATATTGTGACACATGGTTGTTCCCCAATGGACCCAAAGGTTAAACCCCCCCCCCCCCTTATCCTTAGGAAATCATGCCCCCATCTCATTATCGTTGCATTGACATAGCTGGTTGTGAGTTTTTAATTAATTGCATATTTACATGATGATTTAAAAATCATAACGTGCCTGGCTAGCACAAAATACCATTGGCAACGATTTAATTGCCAAAACATAAAATAAAATAAAATCCATGGTGGGCCTTTTTCCTTTATCTCCACACCACGATTAATTACAATATATACATCATATACATTTAATGCAAATGGGGTTGAAACCAGGGTGTTACATTCCCCTCCCCCTTCAATAGCATTGTCCTCGGTGCTTTACAAAATTAAACAAAATGCTACACTAGCATCGCCTCAGTACTCCGCATAATTGAACAAAAATGGATGTGCCAATCACATGGCATCCTCAAGCTCCCATGTAGCCTCTTCAGGACCGTAGTACTCCCGTTGCACCTTTACCTGCCCTATGGCTCAGTTCCAGAGCATTGTGACCTTCCTGTCAAGGATGTGCATTGGCTCGATTTGGAACTCTCACTCGGGTTACACCTGAATCACATCCCAATTTATCACATGGTTAGGATCATGTACATATTTCTTAAGCAAAGAAACATGAAAAAAATTATGAGCTCTAGTGCTAGCAGGGAATGGAAGTCTATATGCAACTAGCCCTATTCTTTCAAGCACTTCAAATGGCCCACAATATCTAGGTGACAGCTTGGCACAACTCCCAAGCTTCAAGGAACTCTTCTTTTCCCTCACTCTGAGGTAGACATGATCCCCAACACTGAACTCTCTATTCACCCTATGCTTATCTACATAGATTTTTTGTTTGTCCTAGGCTGCTTTCAGATTCTGTCTGGTCCTTACAACCTCTTGCTCCATCTCCTTGAGCAATTCTAGCCTAAGCACAACCCTATTCACTGGATTATCCCATGTCACTGGTGTCCTACACCTTCTTCCATACAAAGCTTCATATGGAGTCATCCCCAAGGATGCTTGTTGTCCATTGTTATAAGAAAACTCTACCAAGTGTAAGTAATCTTCCCACTTGGTTGGTTTGTCCATCACATACATGTGAAGCATGTCTTCAAGCACTTGATTTACTCTCTCTATCTGCCCATCAGTCCAAGGATGGTAGGCAGTGCTAAAGTTCAGCTTTGTACCCAAATCAGCAAACAACCCCTTCCAAAAATTGGAAGTGAACTTGACATCTCTGTTAGAAACTATTGCCTTAGGAAATCCATGCAAATTGAAAATCTCCTTCATGAAGATATTTGCAATGTCATCAGTCTTGTGCATAGACTTAACTAGTATGAAATGTGTTGCTTTTGTCAACTTGTCCACCACAACCATGATGGAATCATGTTGTCTCCAAGTCGTCGGCAATCCTGTAATAAAATCCATGGAAATAACTTCTGATTTCCATTCTGAAACTGGTAAGGGCTGCAACAAGCCTGTTGGGTGTTGATGCTCAACCTTTACCTGCTGACATTTCATGCACCTTGAAATATACTCGGCCATATCATTTTTCATTTTTGGCCAAAAATACTGCTTTCTGGCTGTAGCAATCATCTTTTGATGTCCTGGGTGACCAAAAGATGGAGCTTGATGGATTTTATCCATACCAACTCTCCTCATATCTGCTACATTTGGAATATAGATCCTATTCTTATAAGTAAGAAGTCCATCTTCTTCCAATTTATATCCCTCATATCTCTTCTCAAGACTTTGTTGCTGCAATTTGTCTTTTACCTACTCATACAACTCATCTCAAGCAGTATGATTAACAATCTGCTTCCTCAACTCCGACTGGAAAATACTAATGGATGCCACATGCATTTCCTGCACCTTCCTGCTGAGTGTATCAACTACCTTATTCTCTTTTCCTTTTATGTGCTTGATTTCGAAATCAAACTCACATAAAAACTCCAACCATCTAGCATGCCTAGCATTTAGAGTAGGTTGATCGAACAAATACTTCAGACCACAATGGTCTGTCCTTAGCTCAAATATTTTTCCCATCAAGTAATGCCTCCACATCTTGAGAGCATGTATTATGGCTGCAAGTTCTAGGAGGAGCATAGTTCTTCTCACAATCCTTCAGCTTTCTTGACTCATAACATATCGCATGGTTGTCTTGCATAAGGACTCCTCCAAGCCCTAGTCCGCATGCATCAGTACACACCACAAAATCCTTTTATGGGTCTGCAATCTTCAAGACTAGCGCACTAGTGAGAATATTCTTCAACTGCTCGAAGCTTTCTTCACACCTCGGTGTCCATTCGAACTTTATTCCCTTATTTTGCAAAGAAGTGACTGGATGTGCAACCTTGGAGAATCCTTCAATGAATCTCTTGTAGTATCTTGCAAGTCCCATAAAAGATCTTACATCTGTCACATTTCTTGGAGTAGGCCAATTTACAATGGCTTCGATCTTCTCAGGGTCTATAGATATGCCCTCATCTAAGATAATGTGACCCAAATAATGAATCCTATCTCTATAGAAGTCACACTCGCTCAACTTTGCATACAACTGATGCTCCCTGAGCAATTGTAATGTCAATCTCAGATGCTCTTCCTCATTCTTAGAATAAATAAGAATGTCATCAGGGAAAACAAGAACAAATTTGTCCAAATACCTGCTGAAGACACTATTCATAAGGCACATAAATGTAGCTGGTGCATTTCTGAGACCAAATGGTACCACTACAAACTCATAATGCCCATACCTTGTCCTGAAGGTTGTCTTATGAATATCTTCATCCTTGATTTTTACCGGATGGTAACCAGACCTTAATTCAATCTTGGAAAATACCTTTGCTCCTCTCATTTGATCAAATAGGTCATCAATCCTAGGCAAAGGATATTTGTTCTTTACCGTAACCTTATTCAATTGTCTGTAATCGATACACAACTTGAGTGTACATATTTCCTCTTCACAAACAGAACTGGTGCTCCCCACGGAGACACACTCGGCCTGATATACTTCTTCTCCAGCAACTCTTGCAGTTGCATCTTCAACTCTAGCATTTCTGGTGTACTCATCTTGTAGGGTGTCTTGGACACTGGTGGTGCTCCTAACACAAGTTCAATTGTGAAATCAATATCCCTATTTGGAGGAATCCCTAGAATCTCATCAGGAAACACATCCCTGAATTCCTGCAACACATGAAAGTCCTCCAACCTAGGATTTTCATCCTCTTTTTCCTCCAAAATATGAGTTGCATACAACTAGCAACCTTTCCTACAGAACTTCTTCAACTGCATTGCTGAAATCTGCCTAACAGAAATCACCTTTGGAATGCCTTTCACAATCCTTGAGTTGCCTTCTTCATCCAAGCACTCAAAGGTCTTATTATAATAGTCAACTTTTACCTTGTGAGCTTCTAACCAATCCATTCCAATGAGAACATCATAGGAACTAAGTGGTATAACATTCAGATATACACAAATGACCAATCGACTCATAACCAATGGACATTTCTCTACCACTTCACTAACCTTCCTCTTAGTTCCAGTGGCTAGCTGAAGTAACCAAGATTTCCTATGCTTTACTTTCTTAAAAGCACAAATCTCCACTACTCTAGGAGTAATGTAACTATGAGTAGAACCAAGGTCAATCAAAATAGAAATAGACTGCTCAACAATCTAACCTACAACTTCAACCACAGTTGAGTGGTGATCTTCCTGGCGGTCCTCCATTGCTGCATAGATCCTAGGGACGGCCCTTGCTACTTGACCCATTTTTTCTGCCTCTTGAATGTTGTAAGATGGCATTGCATTCTCATTCTCAAGTGGACAATTCCTGCACATGTGGGGTCCTCCACATTTCCAACATTGGAGTGGTCCTCGGTTCTGTTGTGGTTCTCCGGGATTTTCTCCCACCACTCTTGCTAGCTGCTTCTCAACTTGGGATGGTTGCTTCTAATGATTCCTGAAGTTATAAGGTTTGAAACCTTTCTTCCTTTGGTCAAACTTCTCGTTCTTCTTGTCCTTCCATGTCTTATGGTAATCAGGTTTTCCTTTGCCTTGCTCATAGCAATACTTAGCCTTCCTTATTGCTTCTTCAAGAGTTCTCAGTTCATTAAAATCAATTTTGTCTTTGTAAGACTGAGGCAATCCACTCAGGAAACGTCGGATATTCACTTTTTCATCTTTGATGTACCTGACATACCTCAAAAGTTCCAAGAACTTGTTTGCATATTCTTCCATGGTCTGTTGTCCTAACCTCAACTCATGGAATTCCTTGATCTTATTAGCATAGTACCTGTCAAAGAGGTACTTCTGCTTGAAATACTTCTAGAACTGCTTCCATACAATATTCCTTTCATTGATCTTCTTTACCTGCCTGAAGTGCTCCCACCATATGGATGCTCTTCCAGTCAAATTGAAAATGGCTACTCTAGCCTTCATATTTCCTAAATAGTCTTGGAATTGGAAATATTTCCTCATCCCAAGAAGCCAAGCTTCAACTTCTTGTCCATTCTTTATCTCACCATTAAAGGTAGGAGGCCTTGCCTTCTTAAATTCATCATGTGAATGGTTCCGGTAACGCCTCTTCCTCTCATTCCCATGAGATGAAGAGCTTGAATCCCTAGTGGATCCTTTAGATTCAGATGACTCACTAGGAGATCTCTTTCTTCTTTTGGTACTGGTCTTACTACCTTTCGGTCTTACTATCCGGTCCCTAGAGTTCATCCGCCTCTGGATGTCTGTCAAACTTGGCAGCATGGCTGCATTCAACTAATTCTGCTCCTCTTGAACCTTAACCAATCTTTCATTATCTTCCCTATAACTTTGCATCTCCAACCTTAGGATTCTCATGGTGGTTGCAAAATATGGGGGAGTCCCTTGAAATCTCCTCCCACTAGACTCTGTTTCAGCATTTCCAACTTGGAAATTTTCCCCCATAGCATCTTCCTCGTGGTCATAGGGATCTTGTGCATCATTCATGCTGAAGGTTCTCATGGCTGAACTAAAACCCAAGTTTATTGATCTGTACTATGTGGAATGTTGCCATTTTGGAGGTGACTATAATTCTACAAAATGTGTTAGTAAACATGGTTGTTAGCTGCAAAACATTCACATGAATCATATATTACTTACCTGCATTGGAAAAATCATACATTGACAACTTTTCCCAAAACACATAATTTTCTTTTCACAAGAACGACTCTCTGAAGGGGATCACGGGGGTCAAGGGGACTTGAAATACATCGATTTCGTGCAATCTGGTGCATAAACAGGCTACCATTTTTCATCTTTCTAGCCCTTCATATCTCACTAAAAAACCCTGCTGAATTTCTCTATTTCGGCAAAAATTTCACCCGCTGCATTGGAAAAAATTTTGAATTTCACCCGCTGTAGCGGAAAAATGTTCAACATTTACCCGCCATGGTAGCTCCTTCCTCTTTTTCCAGATGTCGTCGTAGCGGATTCAACTTATTTTTCCTTCTACCATTATAGCATCTCGATTTTTGGTTTCTAGCCACCGTTGCGGCTCATTCTTCATTTTCTATCCGCCACTATGTCAGCTCCATTTCCGTCTTTCCTCTGCCTTCGTTGGCTCAAACTTCATTTTCTGCCAGCCGTTGTTGCGGATCAAACTCTAATTTTTGTCCGCCGTAGCGGCTCGATCATCAACTTTCGTCCGCCGTGTATCGGCTTGGTCTTTGTCTTCATTATGCCGCTGTAGCGACTTCCTATTCAGCTTTTGCCCGCTGTCGTAGCGGCTCAAAGTTTCATTTCCTTCCGCCGCTTCCATACTTAGAAAAATTTTCAAAATTTCTTTTTGTCGGCTTGCCTCTCCCGATGTGCATCGGCTCCCAACTCTTTTCCCTTCCCACCGTTGTGGTTTCCTTTCTACAAGCTAAGCTGCTGCTGCCGGCTCACATCTCGGGCGTTGTAGCCGCTATAGCGGCTCGGACTCAAACTTACACCTACCGAAGTCTCCACTGCATCGAAAGGTTCTTGGATTTTCGTCCATCGTGTTGGAAGAAAGAAGGGAAAAACACCATCGTTGCGGCTCCCTTCAGACATTCTAGCCACTACATTGGCTCTCTTCTGGTGAAGGCATCCGACGTATCGGATAGACTTAGCCAAAGTCATCCGACATTCCATACTTAGAAAATTTTCAATTTTTCTATGTTGGTCTGAGTTCAATCAGAGGTTACCCCTCCTCTGTTGGTTGATTTTCTTGGCCCATAAAGGCCCACTGTTGCAACCTAAGAGCTCTAATACCAATTTGTCACGTCCCCACCCTTCTACCAGTGAGAGGACGCGACTATAATGCTAACATTCCGAGCAATCTAGCCCCATGAACATAAAATAAAATGCATTGAACTTAACATACACAGATGCATAAATGATTATCAAACAACGGAAGCAATTCATTCATTCACAGCATTTAACATGTTCATATTGATTTATAAAACAAATACAGTTGCAAGGATTTAAACATAAGAATACTTATCTTAGAAGAAGCTTGTCCCACAACCAACTACATCGCTACAACGTTCCACCCAACCATAGGCCAGTGTGCTCATCAATCTCTTAGCAACACTGTCACCCCTAAGTTGGGGATGAATTCCACAAGGAATAAGGGGAAACTAGCAAACTCACACGTAGCCAAGGATACACAACAATACATAGCCAAGCCAACAGATTTGGGTTTATCAGGCTATCAGGAGATGGAAAGGTGGATACTAAGCTAGTGGGCTCACTGAAGAGCGAGACACACCTGCACCAGAGCTAGCCTGACTTCTAAGACATCCACACACACCCAACACAAAGATTCATCCCCTTCTCTGTTGCACGGTCCTTCAGTCCATGAGTTCCCTTCTAGTGCTATTCAGTGGGTGTAGAGAAGAAATCCAGCCCTCTAGCTATGTCCGTGACGCTCCTACACACACTAAGTTTATCAAGTAGACTCAAACTCCATTTCCACTCCTAAACAGTCTAAAGACCAACAACCACAGAATACACAGCAATTCACAGCTATGGAATTTGAAGGGAAACACACCACAGAGGCCAAATCGGGTATGGCAATTTGTTAAAATGGCTCAGACTGAGCAACTCGAATTCCAGAGTCGTTTATGGCCCTAACATGGCCAAAACGACTCACAGCACCCAAAATTCATGGAGAAAACGACAACAATTTTCCCAACCTATGTAGAATGGTGAGAATGGCCCAAGCGTGAAGGAAAATCACCCCACAGACCCAAATCGTGAAAGGAAAAATGCAGAACACCAATATGTGTCGGATGCCAAGCTTTCTCCTACGTGAGTGTAGAATGAGGTTCCCTTCCCACGTGAGGAGCTGAATTCCCTCTACCTCTGGGCATGCGTGTGGTCAAAGGACTGACAGTCCTGCCACACTGACGGTCGTCCATGCATATGTCCCTCATGGAAATAACTGCCCAACCAACTCCTGGGAATTAAATCGTTCGATGGATGAGACAATGAAAGGATGAGTAAGACAAAAAAAGGTGGTTGGTAGCTAGATGGTTTCATCTTGTGACACATGGTTGTTCCCCAATGGACCCAAAGGTTAAACACTACCCCCCTTATCCTTAGGAAATCATGCCCCCATATCATTATTGTTGCATTGACATAGCTGGTTGTGGGTTTTAAATTAATTGCATATTTACATGATGATTTAAAATCATAACGTTCCTGGCTAGCACAGAATACCATCGGCACTGATTTAATCGCCGAAACATAAAAACGATAATCCATGGTGGGCCTTTTTCCTTTAGCTCCACACCATGATTAATTACAATATCTACATTTAATGCAAACGGGGTAGAAACCGGGGTGTTACACACATCCAAAGATTGGTGAGATGTACTTTGATGCCTTAAGGGGAAAAGAAAATGAGGTGGATAAGATTTGTGAGGAATTTAGCATGTCACACTCTTCATCATACACAACAAAAATTCAGAATTCTATGTCAGCCACATCCAATGAAAAACAATGCAACACAAAGATTGTAAAAAGTGCAGACATGGAGGAAGGACTTGAAGGGGTCCTATGGTGAGGTCATGAAGGTAGAAGAGACACTTACACATGAAGAATCAACTTGCAGTCATGGAACAGGGTTTGTGACACCTGGTACACTTGATTTTCACTTGGAGACATCTCATGGACTAGCACTTATTGATATCAATCCACTAATGGGCCGAGAAATGACTGAGATTTGTAAAGACATCACACTTGGGCATGAGGTAAGGACTAATTTTCTGATGTATGATAGTTATCCCCTATATTCATATCATCGTGATATAACAACTAAGAGGATCAACCTATATGTTTGTGATTTCCCTTGGAAGACTCATGTTGGATCAACACTTAGAGGAAGAAGATGCTTGAGGTGAATGAAGACACTATGGGAAGGTATGACAGTTGTTATGATTTTCTGATTGGTAACATTAGTCTTTGTTTTTTGCATAATATTGAGTTGGAAGCTCCTACTCATGAGGAAGATAGTAAGAAGGCTTCTTCTATTATTGGCATTCATTTGGGAGGTAAACATGAGGTTTTATTTGTGTGTCCAAGACACGAAAATACCAACTTAGTACAGCATAACATGGAAGAGGAAAATAATATTCAAAGCATGTTCCATATGAGGAATTATCCTTGTATGGTGATTAAGAAAGTGGAGCAATCAGGATTGAGGTATGATTCAAAATTCCTTGAGTGTTTACATAGTTTTTTCCCTGAGGTTTTGGCATCACCTCTTTCAGAGAGTCATTTGAAGGCTCACATCATTGAGTTGGATGGAACTTGGAGTTATGTTGTGCACCTTTCTAGGCATGTTGGATATCATTCTTGGTTGGGTACCCATGCTTGGCATCCTCAACAAGGATTGATGAAGTTAATTAGGAATGGAGGGGAGAACCTTTGGAGGTAGAAGGATGAAAATTTCAGAGTTAATGATGTTGTTCCTTTCTATAATAGTATTATGGTGATTTCGTTTGCTTATATATGGATGGACTAGAGAGAGATTTCAAGCAAGAAATGGAGTAATGAACAAACGGTTACTTTGGGGAGTGTTATTTGGCAAAGAATGGATCAAAATTTCAGCATTCAACTTGTTTTTGGGTTGCAGGTTAGTCACTTCAATTTTTCGTGTTCTCTCATTCAAGGGAGTTGACACTTTCATATTTATCAAGGAAGTAATAGAATTCAATTGGATATTTCTTGGAAGTCTTTTCTAGCCACTTTCAAGTTATTTTGGTGCAACACAATGTTTTTCACACATGCTTATACTTGGGAAGTTCATTGGTGTTGATGTTGTTCTTTGTGTAGAGCACTAAACTCATATTGTACTCCATTGTTTTCAATTTTAAACAACAGACATTATTGTTTACTTAAAAAGATCCTAACTCAAGGAGTTAATCTTATGAATATTTGTGATGTAAAATTTGATAGTCAACTCTCGATGTGAGTTCAAGAAAACGAACTTCTACATGTTTTGGTTCATCATTCAATGACCTTTGGAGTTAGAACAATAAGTTTTTTTGCTAGTCCTCATGGTTGTATCAAATTAGTACAAAGGAGACATGTTAGATCCATATGGTTTTATGTTGATGAGTTTGTTGAACTCTCGCAAAGGGTTTCTTTCCTTTTTATAAGATTGGAGGAGTTCTCATCTACAGTTATGACTTGGCATGACGCCTTGAGGAGGTATATTGAGGAGTGTGGTTTTGGGTTTAACATATATTTCTTCCAATTGCCCAAGATCATGTTAGGTACAGGGATTTCAATTATGGACCTCTTTAGGGTACTTGAATGGGGTATTTTTCATGGTATAGATTTGAACCCTTACAGGTATTTTAGTTTGGGAACCAATGATGATTACTTTTCATGGTTCTAGGAGAGGAGAATGCAATATGGGCATGATGTAGAAACAGTTATGATTAGAGTGGTGCAACGTCAGCGTGATGGTTCCTTTATGAGACTAACTTGGAACCTTGGTATTACATTGTTTGGAATTTGAACAACTAATAAGGATGAGAGAGCCAGTTTTTACTTTCAAGAGTTTATTGTTATGGTGCATTGGATTAGTTTCTTAGAAGGGCAATTCTCTGATGAGTTGACCAATTTTTTGCAGTATCTAATTGCTCTACTTATCGATGGTATTCAAGAGGCTTCTTTTGTGAGTACCTTGCAAGACAGTACTTTGAGTCGAGGATGCTTCATATATTTTAGGTTGACTTGGGACCCTGGGATCACATTTGGTTCTAGTATGGATCAATCTGGTGATTTTGTTGTTATGTCGGCATTGTTCAAGGACAAGCAATATTTGGGGATGGAGGAATGTAATGTCCCCAATTTTGGTCACTTCATTATTGTAGGAGGCCACAACTTTCTCGATGATCATCAGCCTTGTCTAAGAGGATGTTTGATGTTGGCAATGAGCTCAGTTTTTCTAGAGGGATACTATGCCACTTTTTGAAGTGAATTGCAGCTTTTGGTGAGTTCTCCAAGATTATTGGAGAGAGTATTTATTTATAGTAAGTGAACCAGTTGGTCCCAATTTTCATTATTCATCATTGGTATCATTCTAGTGCAGTTATATTTCGATTTCGATCATTTTCAAAAGTTTCCACAACTCAGGTGTATTATTGGCTTTAATTTAATTATTTTACTAAGGTTACTTAATTATATTAAAATAATTTAATGGGAACCTTAGAATAATAGCTCTTAAAAAGAGGATGAAATTTTTTAAATCATGGACACAAAATATTTGGACCTTGTGTATCAAGCATTATCATTATTTTGATAAAAGGGTCTTTTTAGAGCAAAAGGGCACTTTTAATTAAAAGTGACTTTTGGAGAAAAGTGAATAAAAATATTTATAAAGTCATTTTATATTTTTAAAAGGGGGAGGAGGGAAGACATGTGAAGTTATAAAAGGTATTTGAGCTCATTCTTTCATTCATTCATACTTATTTTCGAAGAAAAAAAGAATTTGAGAGATCTTATGGATTTTGGTTCTTGGGATGAAAACCCTAAGAGATAAATTGGTTTCGGTGGTGAAACTAACCAATTCATTCTTTCATTCATTCATACTTATTTTCGAAGAAAAAAAGAATTTGAGAGATCTTATGGATTTTGGTTCTTGGGACGAAAACCCTAAGAGAGAAATTAGTTTCGGTGGTGACACTGTCCACCCTAGCTAATTGTAAGGGAAATATCACTTATATATTTTCATTATGTTTCTTTTTCGTGGAAGGAAAACAAGTTTACTTGCATATATGAGAGTTTTTGTTAAGTTTCAGGCACTTCTTCAAGAGGGCACACTGGTTGTGGTGAAACCCAGTTTCAAGACAGTCATTTTCTTGCCATATCCATTTTTCACTGCTAAAAAGAGAAGTCAATTCATCTTATGCTACGAATATTTAGAGTGGGAAAACTTCATAACTCAGTTTGTGTCTACTAGAGGGGGATATTTGGTCATTTCAAGAGGGCGTAGTCCATTGTGGAGAAGTCTAGGCACTTGGGACAAGACAATAGGAGCGAGCTAATATTAATGTTGAGTGTTTTCATTGTCATTCCCCAAGGGCGTGTAGCCATTTATTGCAGTTAGGGGATTGTTTAGACTGTTGTTACAATGGTATCAAAGGAGAAGCAACTACAAATAAATATCTACAATAATAAACAATTAATGGGTGGACAAACTCCAACAATCATCTACAATAGTAAGCATTCAAGGAGGGAATATCTCATACCAAATTCTACAAAAAACACCTATAAATCAAGAAACTTATTGTAAGTATATTTGTCCCTAGATGTATGTTATTGTTACAACTATAGTTTATCATTGTTGCCTTTATATTTGTGTCAGTGTATGGATTGTTTATAGGCCATTTAATACAAGTGATTACAATTATGGGCATGCATAATTCATGATATTTGTTGTATTAAATGAAATACTAAAATATAAACCACAAAACCAACTACAAGACAGTCAAATCAGTCTATGAGCAAATGATGTCAAAGTGTTTGTTTATGAACAAGTGATGTCAAAGTGTTTGACAAAATTCCCAAACTATATTACATAAGCAGTTAACAAAAAATTAATTCCGATTTAATTGGAGGATATTACATAAATAATAATAATAGTAATAATGAAGAATGGAAATCATATTTCAATCTTGAGAACAACTATAAAGAAACACATATGTAGTTATAGGAAAGAAAGAAAACCATCATTTGTTATCATTTTAGTTAGATTATATGGATGTGAAATTTAGAATTGGAACATTTCTAAAGAAAATTAGAAGAAAATATAACAAATCCAACAACGTGGAGAAATTAAGATGGTTAGGCTTAGGGATGATTTGTTAGCTCGTTGGGATGATGGAGGTGGAATAGGATAATTATTTGAAAGACACGCTGTAGGGGTTTATGTATTCTACCAAGGTTCAATCATAGCCCATCCTTATTAACCAATGATCTAGTTTTCAGGACGAAGATATTTTGTCTACCTATTTAAAATTGTTTGGTTCCAAGGGAAATCTAAAGAGATGGTCACTCCATGTGGATCTAGTCTCCAGAAGGAAGAACTTTTGAATTTCTTCTGAAAATTCATATATGATCGCTTCGATAGCTTAAACATTTTTTTTCTTAAAGTCACATAGACTTTGATATTCAGGAATCTCAATCACGTTTGATGGGTATTAGTTGTGCATCCTCATCAAATTCTTCAACGTCTATTCTGATTCCATACCTTGCTCCACTTTGAAGCTCATAACATATCTATATAAATCATATCACTACTACATACATCTTTGGAAAATCTTGTGTTCTCCAATCTCTAAAACTTCGAGAACCTGTGGATACCACTTTGATATATAATCTACCAATTCTTTCAATGGAGGTTTGTTCTCTAGTACAGATTGACTAGACTGGTTGACATCTGTGTCATTTTTTTACTTTTTTGTGGAGATAAACCCTTGCGGTGTTGATGTTTGAGCAACAACGGAGATTCTTGAACTTTAAAACTTTTATTAATCAATCACTACATATATAAATCCCATAAGACAAATCAACCACATAAAGCATTCAACCATAAGAGACAAGATATACCATGGGCAAACCCTCCAAATACAGAGGATGAAAAACCTAGCAATTCTTTGAGTATGATAGATAGATTTATAGAGAATGGTTTGCAACACACTAGAATATTTCTAGATAAGAGACATCACCTTATAATAGAGAAGAGAGATCCGCAAAAACGTTGTGATAAACTTGCCAAGTGCTCGAAAATTTAATAACAAGTCAAAAACTCATCCATGCAATCTTTTCTTGACACTGGTGCACACATGCACTTAAATTTTGAATTTACAGTAGGAACATTAACACTATTGCATGGGATTCTCTCCATGCAAACATTAGTGGCCTTCCTGCACTAGTTCCAAGTCATTGTTCTTATATTCTTCTCCATGCACAATACATGCACCATACCTTCCAAGAATAGCTTTAACCGAACGTTAACTAGCTTTGAATTGAACTCTATCTTCAACTGAATGTATGACCACAAAGTTGGGAGACTAACTGAGGGTCATGGTGCTTCACTCTTAGTGTCATCGGTGCTTCACTTTTAGTGCCATCCATGCAACATTCTATTATTAAATTTTGCATGGATCTTTCTAGTTAACTGATGCGTGCTTTATTACAACTGAGGCTTTACTAAATCCTTTACAATTCGAGGTCACTTGAAGGGATACATGGGCAATTCAAATCCTTTCTCTTTCTCTATCATTATCTCATTACCATTAATCATTACATGGTCAACATGTGTATTATTTATTTATCCATCTTATCATATCATATCATACTCAGAAGAATTATCACACATATTGATGATCATATCATATTACCCCAGGTCATATAGTCATATGCTAAATTAAATCACTCTAGAGGTAGCTAATCTATAAAGGGGACTTATAACACTCAGTGACCATGACTAGTAATACATCACATAGTATTTCCACTTTACCAAGTAAATTTTGCCTTACCTCAACAAATGAGGATCATTGCTTGATATAACTCACAATCCCATACTGACATGATGACTCATACAATTAAAATGTTAATCCCGACATTGGCACATTGAACCTTGCAAGTCGACACTAGGGAAACAATCAGTAATACAAAATACCTTTCCAACATCAATTTTGGCATCACAACCTCGACAGTGGAACTCCAATGATTAACATATACAATGGGCGTAATCACCCTCCATCTCAAAATTTGGAATTCGGACGTCATAATGTAATTATATTTCCACAGTACAATCTCAAGTTTGCCAATATGGAAGCCCAAAGCATCGAAATCTTAAGAGAAACGTCAGAAAACAACTTAGAAATCCTATTACCTTTTGACATGATGGAAAAAGAGGTTAACTTATGGTTTAGGCATGTGTTAAGTCCTCTTAACTTATTGACACATGGTCATAGTGAAGTTTAGAAAAAATGACTAAGGAAAAGCATTGTCATTGGTTGAACTTGGCATCTATAGGATTTCAATAGACCAAAGCTCAAACAAGTTTATCAATTGTTTAAGTAATCCATCCTTGAGTCAGATAACTTATAAAACTTGTGTCTCTTAGCTAAGATCTATCTATTGTTATTTCAAACAATACTTATAGTCTTAATTATCATTCCATTAAATCTAATAAACATAATTACAACTGGACATTAAATTTTGAAACATTTATATTACAAATATTTGTTACGACAAGGAGAAATTCACAAGACTATGAATCATTCAAGCAAGAAATACATTAACAGGTTTAACAAACTCCTTCAGGAATACAACATCCTTCGAGAATCAATTATTCACAAGGTTATAGTTAAGTATAAGCCTCCTTTAACCTATGATACCTTTATTGAAGACATTATATCCCAACAAGACGGTCTATATACATTTCTCATTATCATTTCTATCATGGAATGACTATAGAAATGAAATGTAAAGTACTCAAGCACATAATTCATATAGGCTGAACAAAGGAATTCAATAAAACAATGTAAGGTTCATATGTGATAAGCAATTAATGAGTATTCATATGACACTATATCACCGTTCAATTATTCAGAATCCCATTTTTTATTCTTTGGAACTTCATTGGTTTGATTACCAACAGTCAACCAAGGAATCAATCATTCATTTATAGTATTAACAGACACATTGTACGGGTCGTATTATCAATTCCCTATCAGAACATAACAACAATTTATCAGTTAATTATTTGGCATTCAACATAAATAGCATACACATTATGTTATTTCACATAACAAGTTATATAATCAAATGCAAAGTTAATGAAAAACTTCAAGCACTTATCTATATTCAAAATAATTGACAATTGGGTTCGAGGCATCCACCCTCCACCCAATCGTAGACAAGTCTGCTCATATATCTCTTAGTAGAATTATCACCCTCAAGCTGATACTCATGTACTCACTGATATACAACTCTTCAGTTCCAGTGTACTGAGAATTCTCACATGACATTCAAGATAAATGGCTCACTACCAATTCCATGTCAAACTGTTAGAATTTTAATGTTTCCAATATGATTATGTTTAGATATTTAAAAAATTCACAATAATCATATGCAATAGGATCACTAAAATAAAGAAAAGTACAACATAACAAAATAACACAAATATTTTCCTTTGGGAAACCACAAGGGAGAAAACCCAACAACTTATTTAGTATATATTTTGTCACCAAGTATAATGTCAAACCAATATAAGATGATCCCAAAAGATAAGAGCAACTTCTTCTATTGATGTATTTGTAACTTCGGGAGATATTATGATGTATATTATCATTACATGTTGTTGTAACCTCGTCGATGATGTGTTTTCCTCCCTTTGGGATGTCATTATTTTGTATCGACCTTGAGGTACAACCTCTGTTGCAAGTCGGGGAAATAGTCCCCAATGTAACATCATGTAATGTATTTTTGGAGTTTCTCTAGGAGAAGTCGAACCTGTTATGCTAAGAGGTCAATCCCAATCACGTATTAGGTCAGTAACTTGAAAGGTATAAATAGGGAGGCTCCCTCCCTCATTTATACACACTTGCACTCACTCAAGTTCACATGAGTAGAGAAAGAAAGAAAATGAGGAGAGATAAATAGTTGCAGAAGACTTCTTATTACTGGGTTTGTTCATGTTATGATACAGTCTTTGTGACTGAACTATTCCGAGGAAGTTTGTAGGGTTTTCTCCTTTATGTTTTCCCCGATGAAAATCTGTGTATTATGTATATGTTATATCTTATGCATCTTTTTGTACTTGTTATTGTTTCAAATAAAGGTCATAATCAAGTAAACTAGATTAGAAGCACTAACATGGTATCAAAGATTCTCTGAAAGAAGGCACTATGCAGCAACGAAAACTAGGGCTTCCTAATTCAAGGTCTTCTCTCCACAGATCATCAAGAAAAGAGGGATAGGCTAACTCACCTCAGTAGGGTGCATCATTTGGTAGAAGTAGTTTTGGATTTCAAGAAGTTTCATTTTGACCATGTCACTAGTGCCGAGAGAAACTAAGGCATCAAGTTTCGGAAGCTTCCCACCTCAATATTCAGAAAAGGACCTAGTTGTGAAATTCACCTTAAGGAGGCGCACCTTTCGGTCCAAACAAAATTCCCAAACTCCAAGTTTGGAAAATTAGGGTTTCTCTTATAAACCCCAGGTCAACTAGCTTTGGAACCAGGTCAGACACCTCAAATCGGTAAGATCTAAATCTTACTATTTCTATTTGAGGTTCTCATTTGAAAATATGACTCACCGTACTCAGCATGAGGAAAAGCTTGGAGGGGACGATAACTTCTGAGCATGGAAGTACAGAATATCCCTGATCCTTAAATAAAATGATTTGGATCAATACATCAATGAAGAAGTTCTAGAGCCAGATGGAGATGAGGCTAAGGCTACTGATAAGAAGAACTTGGTTAAATCAAAGAGAAACATTACAGATTCAATTAAGGATCACCTCATCCCCCATGTGTCATCATTCAAGACACTGAAGGAAGTATTTGATGCCTTTACAAAGATGTTGGAAGGAAAGAACATCAACCGAAAGATGACATTGAGGAACCAGCTAAATAATGTGAAGACACAGAACTCAGAGACTATATAGTCCTACTTCGCAAGGGTTGATCAAATGTAGCAGAAAGGAGAGATTGTGATGAATACCTTGAATGGGATCCCAAGATCGTGGGATTCATTCATTCAAGGAATCTGTGCAAGAAGGAAATTGATCTTTTTCAGCTGACTCTGAGAAGAATGCACACAAGAAGAAGCTCGACTCATAACAAGAGAAGAGAAGATGGGAGCAACTAAATATCAAGCTCTAACTGTAAACACCATGAAGAACTTCAAGAAGAAGGAGAAGAAGGAGAAATACCATCATAAGAAGAAGAAGGATAAGAAACAAAATAAGTTCAGAAAAGATCCTTCTAACATTCGTTGCTATACTTGTAATGAAAATGGACACATTGCAAGAGACTATCCGAACAGGAAGAAGACAAATCATGCTGATACCACCGAATATGATGAACCAACAAGAAAAAGATTTAGAAGAGAGACGGATGATTCAAATGAAGAGTATGTGCTAATATCAACACTTACATGCACTATCTCACATGGAAGCAATGATTGTCTTGTGGATAGTGTCACATCTAAACACATGATTGGATATAAAGAATCATTCATTAACATGTTTGAGCATGAGTCAACTCACAAGGTGAAACTTGGGGACAATTATCAATACCCCATAAAAGGGAGTCGAGAAGATTCATACAAGCTAGACTCTGAGAAATCCTTAAAGATGAAGTATGTGCTATATGTTCCAGAATTGAAGAAGAAACTCATTTCAATCTTTGCACTAGATGCAAATGGAATGAGAGTTGCATTTGTCGATGCCCAACTTCTAATGTGTCCTAAAGGAAATACAATTGATGATGCAACAGTGATTGGAGAACAAGACATATGCTTGTACAAGCTAAAGGGAAAGCCTAAACAAGCATTGGTTCATGAGTTAATAGAACCAAGTGAACTGTGGCACTGAAGGCTTGCACACTTGAACTACATAGCACTACCGATTGCAAGAAAAATAGTCTCAGGACTTCTAGAAATCTTGGAAAAGTATGAAGGAATTTGCAAAGGATGTGCACAAGGGAAGAATGCAAAGAAGACATTTCATGGTAGTGAAAGTAAGGATAAGGGAATACTGGAGATAGTACACTCAGCTGTATGCAGACCCATGTCTTCCAGCCCATTAAGCGGGTATGTGTACTATGTTTCCTTTATAGATGATTTCTCATGTAATACTTGGATATATTTCTTGAAAGGGAAGAATGAAGTATTCAGTAATTTCAAGGAATACAAAGCCTTGGTCGAGAACCACACTAAAAGGAAGATCAAGAGTCTACAGTGAGACAATGGCGAAGATTTCACCTTCGAAGATTTCAAGGAACTCTACAAAGATTTTGGGATTAAGAGGGAGTTAAGAACTCCATATAATCCTCAACAGAATGGCGTTGTGGAACGAAATAATTGTATAATCATGGAAGCAACAAAAGAAATGCTTAATGACCAGTATCTTCCAATGCACCTTTAGGCAGAGGCAGTAAGAATGACTGTGTATGTACATAACCATAATCCTCATCGAGTACTTGACAACAAGACTCCTGAAGAGTCTTTCTCAAGGAAGAAACCAGAATTCAACCATCTCAGAATATTTGGATGCCTGATGTACATACATATCCCAAAGGAGAAGAGGACCAAGCTCGATCCTTCTGGGAGGAAGGGTATATTTGTAGGATATTGTGATACATCAGAGGCCTGCCAAATATGCTTCCCAGGATTTAGGAAGATCAAGATCAGTAGAGCTGTAACCTTTGATGAAGACTCGACATTCTCTAGATCCGGGAGGGTACCTATTGAAGAGGTCGAGGAACTTGAAGGAACGAGAGTCTAAGGTATGAAAATAGTAGAAGAAATTCTAGAAGACCATGCAGATCATGACATGGCAGAACCACAAGGGCCTTTAGAGACACTTTACGAGAAGGACTCCCACAAGAGGAAATCAGCATGCGCACAGGATCTCATACAAGACGCAGAAAGGTATGGTGCTCTAGAAGGAATGCATAGAGAGAGAAAAATGGAAAATCCTTAAAACAACGTGTTGAGGCCTAATAATTCGTAAGCGGCAACAGTAAGGGATTCTCCCCAATCAGCGTTCCCAACTAGCCCACTGACTGTTTGGTATAGGGAATCCGTTTCTCCTCTAGTCGTTGCGTTTTCTTCAATCATTTCAATAGGCATTTTACCCTCTGACAGTAACTGCTGAAAACGCCTCACCGGCGCCTCTGTCATCCGCTTGGGTTGTCCTTTTCCTCGCCGTAGGCCGCTCTAGCGATCCATGTGATTCTCCCTGCATACAATTTAAGCGCATTATCCACTAACTTGAGACATTGGACATCGCAAGTTTTTAACTATGGTGAAAAATCCACAAAAGCTGGCCTGGTTCATTCGGGCGAAAAGTTCACGGTAAAATGAATCGGCGGTTGGGCAGTACTTGGATCGGATGAGACAAGGTTTCTGCACCGGATGGGAGAAGGCTCCAGGAGCCGCAACGGCGGAGGATCGCCAGAAGAGGGGGAGTGAGAACGTAGGCGCCATAGGAAATCAGGCGGCAGAAGGAAGTGGGTCAGAAGCTGAACAACTCTGCCACCCACAACAGCGGGTGGAATGCAGGTCAGAGGCAGGCGACGGGAGCAGTAGGTCGGACGTCGGACGACAAACGAATCGGAGGCCAACTTCCCCCTTCCGGCCGCAACGGCGGGTGAGACAGAACTCTGGAGCAAGCGATTCACACCCACGAATCGGGCGTCGGGTGACACTTCAATCGGGCGGAGACTTTGGTCTAGGAGTCGGAACGGTGGGTGAGATAGGACTCCACTTCTTCCAAAAGAGGCCCGATCCAAAGGGAAAACTAACAGCGCTAAGGCCCGATTGCGGCCGAAAAAGAAAAATCTCGCTAAGGCAAACTTTTACACTCTATGGGCATTAAAAATAACCAGACCACACGACTCATATCGAACTGAACGAAGCAAGCAAACAAAAAGGACGTTCAACTTCAAACGCAAAGATAATCTCAGAGACGCCAAGATTTCAACAGTCGATTCAGGCAAATAAAGATAAGGAGGGGTCCCAGATTTTAAGTGAAAAACTAAAATCGGGGAAAAGGTTGCGGCAGCAACAACTGGCGATTTCCTAGTGAACCTAGACCTCTGGGTGGTTTCTTCCTTGAAAAGCAGACTGTCCTACAACAAATGAATCCAATGAATTCTTCCAACTATACAGATCTCTCAATAACAGAAGTGTGTAGCTTGATCATTGATATCAGTCCAATTGGGCAGTGAAAGTCAAGCTCCTAGAGTCCGGATAACTCTGCTGAGGCCAAAATATGAGTTCATTATTAATTTTCTTCAGGTGGCTGGTAACATTGGACACCACAGGATTGTACCAGGTGATGAACAGAAACGTTCATTTGTTCCTCATTCCCATGCCATCTTAGCAGCTTTTGTGCTTTTCATATTTTGTCCTCTTTTGATGAGAGTCTTCGTGCATGCCTTTCTTACTGAATTTTTTATTCAAGATCCTCTATCCCATAGTGCCCTTTTGTGTGAGTGATGTGCTTAAAGTTTCAGCTCACGGACGGAGAGGATCATTGGCAGATTAGTACTTTATGATCTGGATTTAACTTTGGAGCATGATGTTTTTATAGGAATTCAGACTCTTAACCGCCTTTTGGCATTTATTTCCTGGCATGGGATCATTTAGATTTAACACCCTGTTCATCTTGCTCTTCTCCGTGGGTCCCCTGTCATTGCCCCCTTAGATTATAAGTATAAAGTGCGCGGAGCCTCAGCATAGTACTCTAGACTTTTGAATCTGATTGACCTTACAGGAGGTTAAGCAGGACCGCAATGCACACAAAGATCTCGAGAAACTATTTGGTGGAAGAAGTTCACATGGAAAACCACAGTCTAACTATTCAACAAATGTTTATCATTTCCAGAAATGTGAAGTTCCCCACATAACCACGAGTTGGCCACCTTTATTGAAAACAAAGACTCACTTAAAACAGATGAAAGCATAACTCAACACACTTTATTTATGTACAAGTCAGAAAGCTCAAAAACAACTTAAGAAAAATAAGGTTTGAGAACCAGGCCATTAACTGGCAAGTTCTCCTCCCATCCCTGTAAATCCTGTAACATATAGGTAGCAGGGCCAAGTTTAGCGGTGATTTGAAACGGACCTACCCATAACTGTTGGAACTTAGTGTGCTTCCCTTTCTCATCATGGGGATGATCCCATTTGAGGACAAGGTCTCCTACTTCCAAGTCCTTCTTCCCAGCCTTGTGCTTGTCAAACCATCTTTTCACTACCTCCTGCTGCTGTTGGAAACGTTCTCTAGCTTTGGATCTGGCCTCTTCTGCTTTCAGAAGATTGTATATTCTTACTTGGAGAACTTCATCATCCGACCCCCTCGACTCTTGAGCTAGTATGGAAGACGGGAGCAGGATGTTGGGGGGGAGAATGGCTTCCTTTCCGTACACCAGGGTAAAGGGTGACACTCCCATGGCAGACTTAGGGGTAACTCTATCAGCCCACAGGGCATTGGGTAAGGCTGAGTGCCAACTTCGCTGGTTTTCTATGACAGTCTTCTTAAGGATTCTGATGAGGTTTTTATTTGAAGATTCAGCCAAGCCATTCCCTTGTGGATAATAGTTAGCAGAATAGTGTAATTTTATCCCTTTCTCATGAGCAAATGCAGTAATCTTAATGGATGAAAAATATTTAGCATTATCAAAAACTAACGAAGTTGGAACCCCAAACCTGGTCATGATATGGTCTTGTAGAAAACTGATGACTTCGTCTCCGTTTACTTTGCGCAAGGGGATAGCTTCGACCCAGCGGGTGAAATAATCAGTTGTCGTAAGAATATACTTGTGTAGCAGGGAGGAATTTGGCTTTATTTCTCCAATGACATCTATTCCCCATTGCTCGAAAGGCTCAGTGATCATTACAGGATTTAGAGGTGCTGCTGCTCGGGGTTGTCTTCCACCACATCTTTGGCAAGTATCACATTTTCTGACGTGCGCATGGGCATCCCTGAAGAGCGTTGGCCAATAGTAACCGGCCCTAAGGATTTTATGGGCTGTAGTGTCTCCTGAATAATGTCCACCGGCCGGTCCATCATGTAATTCAGACATTACTTTCTCAGCGTCTGCTTTTTCTAAACATCTTAGAAGGACCCCATCATAATTTATTCTGAATAGTATGCCTTCTACGAGTTGGTAGGAAGCTGACTTTAGATGCAAAGCTCTTCTTTGTTTGGAACTCCAATGTTCAGGCAATACCCCTGATTGCAGGTAATGTACAAGATCTCTGTACCAGGATTCAGGAGCTGTGAATAAAGGACAAACATCCATTACATGCAATTCAGCTTCATTATCCCATGCTTGTTCTTCACTATTACTACTCCCAGTCATCAGCTTGCATAGCCCCTGACCTTTCACTATAGTGGCTGGTTTGAATTCCAAATCGTATTCTTGTAGGGCTGTTACCCAGTTGCCCCTTCTTTCTCCTAATTCCTTTTGAATGAGAAGGGATCTCACGGCTGGGTAAGGAACTATTACCTTGGTTCGGTTCTTTAGTATATAAGGTCTGAATTGCTTGACTGCTTTAAATACTGCATATGCCTGTTTGTCAATGGCTGGGTAGTTTAACTCACCCCTTGTAGCCCAGTGCTCATGAAAGAGAC
>LPNX010174746.1:231305-263949 GCA_001517045.1 Pseudotsuga menziesii | reverse complement strand
TATATATATATATATATATATATATATATATATATATGATATGACATATTAGACCCAAAATCAAGTGTAACATCTAGCAGTTATAGCATGGGTAGCGCAGCTTGTGCACCGTCAAGTGGAACATTGAATGGTTCGTGAAAAGCCCGCGCGGTCAAGTGTATACCCTCTAGCGGTCTTGCGCACGGTTAAATGGCACTATTCTGGCGGTTAGATGAGGATACGCGGTCACGTTTTCTGCGACATTTGTGGAGTTTAGTTGTATGTTGTGACATTTGTGGAGTCTAGTTATATGTTGCGACAGCGGATCAGTTATATAGCGAAGTTCTCATATGAAACAGTTATATGTTGCGACATTTGTATGCTGCGACAACGGATTAGTTATATAGCGAAGTTCTCATACGAAACAGTTATATGCTGCGACATTTGTAGAGTTTAGTTATATGCTGCTACAGCGGATATAACATTTGGAACAGCTCTAAATGTGACGGATATCCATTGTGTGGCGGGATAGCAATACCATACACGGTATTAGATGGAACTGTTGGGAACCGCTGCTACATTTAGTGGAACATAAATGAATGTAACGTACAACTAGTTGAAACGTTTCGACGGAAATTAAAAGATAGCATATGGAATATGAAAAGACGGGTAGCAGACGAGTCAAACCCGATACTTATCCTCCCACTGAACGCTTAAATAGACGATTCTGGTTGCAGTGAAGGGGGTTCAGATTGTTTAGAGCATCGAGCATCGCTTTTCTGTTATGAGAAGCTTGCAAAGATAAAAGAAAAGAAGCACCGAGAGTTTTGTTGTGAAGTGTCCAGATGCTGTTGCTGTGGAAGTCGACATTCTCTGTTATAATTTTAGCTTTCTTTGCCTTTTGAAGGCTAATTGTAATTTCCAGAAGAGAGGTCTTGAAGACTTTGTACAACATTATGTTTATAGTTGCTGAAGTTGATTCCAGAACCATTTTTGTACCATTTTAAAAATATTAATTGGATCAGTACCCATTGGAGAGGGACCCAGAGATGTAGCCCAGTGAAGGGAGTGAACTCCATTATCAACTTCTGTTTGTGACTCTCTGATTCTGTGTTTTTTTCCCCCATCTGGTTATCAATTTTGCTTTTCATTTCTGTTAAGCATTTAATTTCTGTTAATGTTGTTTCATGAATTAAGCAAACTGGTAAACACATCCTTTAAAAACTTTTAATGCACTCAAGTTGAGATCCGACGGATCACTTTGATGTGTGATCTTGCTGATAAAGAACCAACATGTTTTGAAGAAGCAACAAAGCATAAGGAATGGGTTGATGCTATGGTCGAGGAATACCAATCCATTATAAATAATGATGTGTGGGAAATAGTACCAAGACCAAAGGACAAGTCAGTGGTATCCCCGAAATGGATCTACAAGACAAAGCACTCAGTAGATGGTAGTATAGCGAAGTACAAGGCAAGATTCGTAGCTTGCGGATTCTCCCAGAAGGAAGGAATCGAGTATGAGGAGACCTTTTCCTCAGTGGATAGGTACACCTCAATTAGAACCATCCTTGCCTTGGCATCCAATATGAAGTGGAAATTACAACAAATGGATGTAAATACAACCTTCCTAAATGGATTGATACAAGAAGAAGAATATATCGAACAATCGCAAGGTTTTGAGGTAGATAATCAGGAAACTCATTTATGCAAACTCAAGAAGGCATTGTATGGGTTAAAGAAAGCACCTAGAGCATGGTAAGGAAGAATTGATGGATTCCTGATGAGTTTGGGATTTACCAAGAAAGAATATTCCAAACTCTACTATAAAATTGAGGGTGATGGATTTATGATATTACTACTATATGTAGATGATCTATTCTTTACAGGTGAAGATAATCCCATCAACGAATGTAAGAAGAAGCTCGTTGCAGAATTTGAGATGAAATACCTTAGAATGATGCACTAATTTTTGGTCTTGAAGTATGGCAGTATCCAGATGAGATTTTCCTAAACCAAGGAAAATATGCAGTAGAAATCATAAAGATATTTGGGATGATATATTGCAAGGCTATGACTACTCCGATGACAACAAATTTGAAGCTATTGAAAAATGAAACTTCGAAAACAATAGATGCCACCTTATACATACAGATTATTGGTTCTCTAATGTACTTAACCAATACAAGGTCAGATATATGTGTTACGGAGAGAAATTCCTATGGCTTGGGGTACCACAACAGACAGCTTGACTCCAGAAATCAATCCTTTCCAATATGCAATAGAATTTAAATGTCTAACACTAAAGGATCAGACCTCGTACCTTATTCCGGACGGTTGAAGTAGATCCTCGTTGAGCTTTCCAATCTTCAGCTTGAATTGCTATATTACTTCCTCAACAACAAGTAAACAATACAATCATTCTATATATCATGGTGTTAGATCTATTCTAGCATATATAATCAATAATGTAAAAGCATTTGACATAATCCCATGGATAAAATATTCATTCAAATACACATCATTGGACAAGAAAAGATATTTCTATTAAGATAAATCAAAGATTACAAGATATAACCTCTAACGGCACGTCTGCGAACCGGAGAAACTGAATCCCCCACTTGGGCCTCCACCACTTCAATCCTCCATCTCTCGATAGCAAGCTCACAAGCAAAAGGCAAGCTTGGGAAGAACACAAAAGTGCTCCAAGGGACAAAGGGATGCAGACTCAAGCATAAGTTCCGGCAACAATGGACTATAGTTTCGTTGCTCTCAATTCTCTCTTATGCCTTCAATGTACCAAGGGGTTCCTTATATAGCTTTTCAAAGGGGTAATGAAAGGTCAAATCCGAGCGATCTCAAGGCATATGGAAGGCCAGGAGTCAGATGAGTCGGATCCATGTCAAGAAAAACTCCAAAAGGATTTGGATTATGCACACATCCCGATGTACGCGGTTATATGGGTCAAACTACGCATGTACGCGCTTATAGGTTTAAAAGTCGCGTATAGCATTTTTCATGTGTTTTTAGGGATGATCAAGGAAACATCAAAGGACAAAAAATGGTCCATAGGGGCTAAGGAGTCTGCAGCGGGACAGGGGAAGGCCATACAAAGTGTGATTCACCTGGAGTGGTGAAATCCGCTATAACAATATGTTTTGTTGTAAACACTCTAAATCAATATATGGTGAATCCCAAACATATTCACCTAGTAGGAGCAAAACATGTGATGAGGTATCTAAAGGGGACTTTAGATTATGGTCTCAGATATGCATCAAATGGAGAGATCAGATTACGTGGATTTACCGATTCATATTGGGAAGGAAGTGTCAAAGATATAAAGAGCACTTCATGATGTTGTTTAGTTTGGGATTAGGCACGATATCTTGGTTTAGTAGAAAGCATTCCAATATTGCACTTAGAACAACAGAAGTCGAATACATTGTAGCATGCTCAGCTTGTAGCGAAGCAGTATGGATTCGCAAGATGTTGTCATGATTATTTGATGGAGAGATAAATGTTACTAATATCCTTTGTGATAATAAGAGTTTCCATAAGATGACATAAAACCCTGTGTTTCATGATAAGTCGAAACATATCGAATTTAGATATCACTACATCTAGGATATGGTGCAAAAGGGAGCTGTAAAGCTCAAGTATGTTCCTACAGAGGAACAAGTGGAAGATGTGTTGACTAAACCTTTGTCTCATGTAAAGTTTGAATTTTTTAGAGACAATATTAGCATAGTCTAAAAGGACCTCCCTCAAAAGAGGGAGTGAAGGAAGATGGTAGAAGGATGTTGTGGAGGTAACTCAGCTAGTGAGGTAATTATGACTATTCTTGTTGGCCCAAAATGGTTAGTAAGTCAAACGAGGCCTGTTGATCCTAGGGGGATTAGTATGTTTGGCTAGGCCTATTTAGCCTAAGAGGGTTAGTAAGACAGAATAAGGCTTGGTCCCCAGAAATATCTGTCTAACCGACTAGGATTGTTGTCTCAAGAGGGTTAGTAAGTTAGACAAAATGCCTAGATGGATCTACCAAAGAACTCACCAAGATACTGCTCCAAGATGGTTAGTGGGAAAGATGTAGTTTCAATATTCCTATACTGATATAACAAGTTCAGTATTTTGATAATGATGATTGTTGTGATGATTGATGAGATAGTTTCAATATTCCTATACTGATATAGTAGGTTCACTGTTTTCATACTGGTGATTGTTGTGATGATTGATGAGATAGTTTCAGTATTTCTATGTTGATGTAGCGAATTCAGTATTTCCATACTGATGATTGTTGTGATGATTGTTTATGAGATAGTTTCAATATTTCTATACCGATGATGATTATATTGTTTCAACATTTTTATGTTGTTGATGATGATGTTCCAACATCTCTATGTTGATGATGAAGATGGTGGTCTAGCATTTATTGATTATGTTGTTTTAGCACTAACATGCTAATGATGTTGTTGTTAATGATGATGTTTTAGTATTTACATATTGAAGTTGTAGATGATGTTTCAGTATTTACATACTAATGTTGCAGATGATATTCTAGTATTCACATACTGATATGACAAAAGATGATTCAGTAATCCACATACTGATATTGGAGAAGATGATCCAATACACACAGAAGATGATTCAGTATCCACATACTGATGTTGTAGAATATGATCTAGTATACATAGAAGATGATTTAGTATTTACGTACTGAGGCTGCAGGAAGATGATCCAATATTCTTATGATGAGATCGATGATGAAGATGTATGATGGTGTTCCAACACCTTGTATGACATATAGAGACTCACCAGTCAGATGTACAATTGTGGTAGTAGTTGCTACCTTGGTTGAATACCTTCCTAGTTAAAGTATCATATCTTTGGAAGATCTTCTGGATGTATTGATTGTATTTCTCCATCTGGAGATGACCTTGGTCATGTAAGAGTCATTGAAAGAACCAATGTAAACCTCTGGATGTAAGTTGGGTCAATAATACCCAAGTGTCATTATAATAAATATTATTTTTGTTGTCTTACTAGACAAGTCGGCCCTCTCAGTTAGACAAGTTGGCCCTGTTAGGTTCTAGTTCAAGTCAAGTGACAAATGTAAATAGGGAGGCTCTCCCCTTCATTATTACACACTCACTCAAGCAAGCTTGCAAGATAGAGAAGAACATGTGCATCAGGAAGAAGAGAGAAACAATTATCTTGGGTTTTACACTGCTTTGGTTGAGGTCTATACTGAGGAAGTTTTACGAGGTTGTCTCCCTTGTTATTTCCCCGAGAAAAATATTTTTGTTCTTTGTGTTATTGTGCTTGTTGTTCTTTCAATGATCGTACTAATGAAAATTGTTTTAAGATATCATCTAAGCAATTAAGAAAACTTAACATATGGAGGCTTGTTCAATACATTGGCTATCTGATCATCATTCGCAATACACTAGAGTTTTGCTACTCCTCTCCACATTATATGATGAATATAATGGTTCCTGATTTCGATGTGATTCGACTTGTCATGGAACACAGGGTTCTCAAACAACTTCACACAACTTTGGTTGTTGCAAAACACACAAGTCACCTATAACTTGATATCGAACAATCCTACAAGTAGCTTCCTAAGACACACTGCCTTGCAGTTAGATGAATAATTGGTAATGTAATCTACCTCAGATGTACTCAATGCCACACTCATATGATTTTTATTTAACCAGGAAATCATGTCAACCCCCAAACTGAATCAACACCTTGAAGTGGTCTTCCTATTTATGGCACTACCAACCCAATCTGAGTGAACACATCCTTGTAGGCTGATACTTTGATTTGTCTCATATCTGAGACGATAATCAATCGTACCCTTCAGGTACCTCAACACATGCTTTGGAGTAATCAGGTGAACACATCTTGGCTCTACCATGTACTGAATCGATGTGTTCACAACAAAGCACATGTTCATCAATTACATCAATGAACCAATGATTTGCCTATATACAATGGCATCAACTGTCTCTAAAGTAGTATCACACAACAACTTCAAGTTTGGTTCCATCAGTGTAGCCATGGCCTTGCAATCCATCATCTTGAATATCTTTAGGATTTCTACCACATATTTTCCTTGACTAAGGAAAATCTCATCTATATTCTGCCACACCACTAATCCCAAGAATCATGCCAAGATTATTGAGCTTTGATATCTACTCCCTCTCAGTGAGAGAAGACATCTGGTATCACTCTAAGAATATCCCAAAGATACTCAGACAATGACCCTTACCATGATAGAGGCTAAGTGATAAAGTTTCTCAATCAGTCTTCACAATCTTTGCTACAGTCCCTCCCTCTAAATTGGAGCTTTCATGCTCCCTATGAAAATAAGCACAATGCTCCTCTGCATCTAGAAATCTAGTACCGGAGTGATTGGTATCCTTCTCTACTTCTGATCTTCTATTTATCCATCTATGTCATCTCACATCAAATGAGTCTACTAAGATGGGCTTCTTGTTCTCAAGGTCACTGGATAGAAAGATCCACCATATTGAATTATGCGGCATACTTCTTCTTGGTTTCTGCAATGAGCTTATTGTAACCTATCAAGAACAGGTCATCTACATACAATAGTAGTATCACTGGTTTTTCATCCTCAACCTTGAAGTAAATGTTGGAATCTGCTTTACTCTTAGTAAATCCCAAGTTCAACAGAGATCCATTGATCTTGTCATACCATGTCCTGGGTGCTTGTTTGAAACCATAGAAGGCCTTATTTAATTTGTACACATGTGTGTCTCTATCATGTATCTCAAATCCTAGTTACTGCTCCACATGCACGTCCTTTTCTACTACACCATTCAGGAAAGTTGTATTCACATCCATCTATTGTACCTTCCACTTCATCACTGCACCTATTGCAAGAATATATCTAATCGAAGTGTATCTGGCCACTGGAGCAAATTTTTCTTCGTAGTTTATTCCTTCTTTCAGGAAGAAGCCACGAGCCATGATCTTGCCTTGTACATCTATAGTATGCTTGTTTTTGTAAGTCTTCTTGAATATCATAGTTGAACATTCGTCACTTGTTCTTTGAAACAAGTTTCATCATTCTTCACTTGTAAGTGATAGTACACGATATTTCCTACAAGTCAAATCCAGTTGCATAATTAGAAACATTTCATAATTTTCAAAACATATTAATATTGAAAAATTCTTATGCATAATGAAATAGGTCACATAGTCATGCAACTATCTTAGCCAATGCTCCAACACAACATCCATCCATACCCTGCATACATACGATAACTTACTAGATTCCTTCCATCTCTACGAGAACATAATTAAGAGCACACACTACCCCCAACATGTGAGCAAATAGGTTTCATTTTAGATAAGCAATAAAGCCCCATAGAATATTTGTGCAACACCATAGGCTACTTACCCATCACATGGATATTAGTAGTATATTATTCATCAATGCATTCACAAACATTCATAATAAACTTCCTAATTCTAGGAACATAAATACGTACACAACTGAACAATATCATTTAAACAATTAGATATATAGGAAATGATAATTCAAATACGCATCTTTGTTTGGTTGGTTGGCTCCCACTTGATCTTTGGTTCCTTGCAAGTTCTAATGCTTGATTAGGTTCCGAACTTGTAGAGACTTCAACCATGGTACTAATGTCTTCTGAATGCACTGAATCCTCTTAGATCTATCTTTATATCTTGGAAAATATCCCTTGACATTCTTTTCAAGTGTACATTGTCATGCTCAAACAAATTATTTATTTGTTTCTTTCTTCTGCTTGTGTAGGTTTCCTTCTTCATAAACAATAGTCTTTCCTTTTGGCCACGTGAGAACTTGGCCATAAACAAAAGCAACTTTATAACCATGTTCCTAATATGGAGAGAAAGTCTTCATCTTACATATTCGAATTCCAACTTGTTAGAGCCTTCTCCTACCCCTTTAATAAGATATTGATAATCAACGTCAAGCTTCACCTTATGAGGTGAATCCTTCTTAATCACACTGGTGGGAGAATTACAATACATATTCTTCGTCACTTGAGGAATCTTCCCTTTGTTCCTTCTTAGTCGTTTCATCATATTTTATATCATGAGAATGATACCTCTTCTTCTTTCCTTTCTTTGCATGGACTTTGCCTTCCGGGCAATCTCTTGCAAGATGTCCCATGTCATCACAAGAGTAACATCTGAAACTTGAGTACCCCTTCTTTTGGAATCTTATAGGCTTCTTGTGAGAGTGTTCTTATTTATTGGTGTTTCCCTTCTTGGCATGAGCTATTAGGGATTGATTTTCATCTTCACCCATCTTCTCTTCTCTTGCTATTAATTGAGCTTCTTCTTGTGTGCATTCTTCCCATAACCTACTTAATTTGGTGAGCTTTCTTCTAGCACAAATTCCTTGAATGAATGATTCCCATTATCTTGGGAGAACATTCAAGGTAGTTATCACCACTTATGCTTCTTCAGCATTGTCTCTAATGACTTTTAATTTTTCCTTAATCTAGGATACCCTTGTGAAGTAGGATTGTATGCTTTCTAAGTTCTGCATCTTCACACCCTTGAGTTGAGTTCTCAAGGTCATCTTCCAATTGATGTTATTTATTTCGTACAAGTTGGTCAAAGCATCAAACATCTCCTTGGGAGTATTCAAGTAGGATACATGTGGGATCAAGGGATCCTTGATGGAGTCAACAATGATCCTTTTAGATTTGACCAAGTTCTTCTTGTGATTAGCTTTGTCTTCATCTCCCTCTGGCTCAACAACTTCTCCTTTGACATAGTTTTCCAAGACATGTTCTTCTAGTATGAGAAACACACTATACTTCCAAGCCTAGAAGTTCTTAACTCCTTCAAGATTATCCTCAAGCATAGTATTGTTTTTCTCTTGATAAAATGAGAACCTCAAATGGAAATACGAATAATAGTGCTTACCAACAAGATTTCTCCAACCAAGTTCTTGCTTCAATGCTTTTTCTGGAAAACTCCTTCTGGCTAACCTAGAGTTTGACAGAGAAACCCTAATTTTTCAACTTTGTTATCTTAAAAATAGGATTGGAGATATATATGTGCCTCCTCAACATTATTTGTCCAATGGTACTCTTCTTTTCCAGCTCAATGGAAAGAACTACAAAATATCTGATTCCCTTGTTTTCTAGAGAATAGTGTTCGAGAAAAAATTGAAAATCCATGGAACCAGAATATATCTCCATAGGAAGATGCACCCTCCTAGGGAGATTTGAATGGACCTCCTTTTTGAGTTGATATGTGGAGGGAAGTGTTCGAAAAGGAAACCCTAGTTTCCAACTTTCATCAATTACGACTGCATAGTGATTTCTTTCAGGGTGGATCTGATACCATGTTATAATTTTAATGTTTCCAATATGATTATGTTTAGATATTTAAACAACTCATAACAATCATATGCAATAGTATCATTGAAAGAAAGAAAAGCACAACACAACAAAAGAACACAAAAATTTTCCTCTGGGAAACCACAAGAGAGAAAATCCAGCAACTTCTTTAGTATCGATTATGTTACCAAGTACAATGCCAAACCAAGATAAGATGATCACACAATATAGGAATAACTTATTCTTCTTCCCAATTAACTTCTTCTCCTCTCTCTTATGCACTTGCTTGAGCAAATTGTGTGTTCAAATGAGAGGTGCACCCTCTCTATTTATACACATCAAGTGAGTGACCTTTTACACTAACTGGGTCGACTTCTTACTCTTACTGGGCTGACGTCTCTAGGGAGACTCAAAATAATATTTATATAATAATTATTTTGGGTACTATTAACCCAAGTTACAACAAAAGGTTTAAATTGATTCTTTCAATACTTTTACATGACCAAGTACATCAATAACATCCCTCGAAGGAGGCATAAAAATAATACAATAAAAGTACAATAAGAATATGTTCCAAAGTTACACAATATTCAACATAAACAATACATTTCATTTACTTAGCTTCATTATGAAAACACAACAACGTGGCATCACACACTGCTCACAATGCTCAGAATTCCACCATGTTAATTGCATGCACCATTTGCCATTTCACTTGAGAAACTAGAGGAAAACAAGGTCACATATACAACAACAATTTGACTAATGGGTTTAGGTTTGAGATCTCAAGGTTTCATCTATCCCGTCAACCACTAAATAATGGTCAAAATGGGAAATTTGCTCAAGTTCCAGGCATGGTTTCATAGTCTAAACCAGTGATTTTGATTAACATTATCCTCTACATTTTATTCCTTTGCTTCGCTTTTCTACCTTCCAACCCTTTTTGTTTTAGCTCTACACTATATGTTCTAGCTATACCTTCCTCACATGTCACCCCAACCACTACATTTGGAATGACTTACCACCTTTTTCTTCACATGCATTCTCTAGGGCACGTGTTAAGGTAGTTAACTCCCTCTTAATTACCTTTTAACACACAATTAAATCTTAATCAGGTCTAAGGCTAACTAAGATTGTTTAGGCTCACTTAAGGAAATAATAACTTCTTTTATATACTTAGGGTTATAAGAGGGTCATAACATAACCCCCTAGGCCATCAACAACCCCCTTACCATCTCTCTAGTGAATACATGACTCCTTGACTTCTCAGCATTCTGCCTCAGCCATATCCAATTATAGATTTTTATTAATAAATTATAAAAATACAATAATTTTTCATCCTCTTGGGCATTCATAGTCAATTACATAATACATCATCAGGCTAGGGGTGTTACATTCCCCTCCCCCTTAAATTTTACACTATCCTCGGTCTTTTAATGTCCAAAATTCATGAATAAAACTTTCAAGTTTATTTACATATATACAGTCTTCAAAATAAATGGGGATACTCTTCCTGCCTCTTAACTTCCATTTCCTAGGTCACTTCCTTGCGACTTTAGTGGATCCATTCGAACTTAACTTCTCTTATGGCCCTATCCCCGAGAGTCTTGATTTTTTTGTCCAATATGCATATTGGATGCACTTGGATTTCTCCTTCGGATTCCACTTGTACCACATACCAATCAAGTATATGATTAGAATCATAAACATACTTTTTCAATAACAAAACATGAAAAACACTGTGCACTTTAACTATAGGAGGTAGAGCTAGCTCATAATCCACTCGTCCAATTTGCTTAGTACCTCAAATGGTCCACAAAATCGAGTAGCCAACTTTTTTTAGTTACCAAGTATTAAATATTTTTTTCTACCTTTAACCTTTAGGAACACTTTGTCCCCAACCTATAATTCTCTATTCATTCTATCTTTATCTGCATAGGTCTTCTGTCGATCTTGTGATACCTTCAAATTATGTTTCATCCTGGTTACCCAATGTTCAATATCCTGAAGCATTTCTAGTCCAACTATTAGTCTATCCACAAGCTTTTCCCAATTCACTGGAACATTAGACTTTCGGCCATAAAGTGCTTCAAATGGTGTCATCTTCAACAATGTCTAGTAACAATTGTTGTAAGCAAACTCCACTAAGTACAAGCAGTCTTCCCATTTACTAGGCTTGTCCATTACATACATTTGAGCATATCTTCAATAATTTGATTTACTTGTTCAGTATTTCAATTTGTCTGCAGATGATAATTTGTACTGAGGTTGATTTTAGTTCCAGATTATCTGAACAAACCTTTCCAAAATTTTGAAGTGAACTTTGGATCTCAGTCAGAAATAATTACCTTTGGAATACCATGTAACCAGGCAATTCCCTTCATATATATTTATGCAATCTTAGATGCCTTAAACATTGACTGGAGTGGTATAAAGTGAGTTGAATTTGTGAACATGTCAATTACCACCATAATAAAATCACGTTGCTTCAATGTTATTGGTAGTTTTGTAATTAAAACAATAGCCATTACATCCCACTTCCATTATGATATAAGCAATGGATGGAGTATACTAGCATGGTGTTTATGTTTTTCTCTCACTCTCTAACATTCCAAGCACTAAGCAATATACCTGGTCACTTCTTTCTTCATGCATGTCCAACAATACTCTTTCTTAACTAATGTCAATGTATTCTGATAACCAGGGTGACCCGCATAAGGAACTTTATGCATTTCATGTAATATCATTTTCTTTATTTCACATTGAGTTGGTATATAAATTATGTCACTAAATTGAATTATGCCATCTTCAAATAATGCATAAATATAAAATTTAAAGGGCCTATTGCTTGCCTGCAACGCTGCAACAACCTGTAAATAATGATTATCTACTTTCAATGCCTCTTGCAACTTAATTTTTAAATCACTTCCAATCATTGATGGTTGAAATTTTCATTAACTAACTTCTTTTGTTTAGTGCATCAACCACTCGATTCTCTTTTCCTTTTATCTACTTGATTTCAAAGTTGAATTCACTCAGGAATTCAATCCACTTGGCTTGTTTGGCATTCAGATGAGTCTGTTCAAACAAATATTTCAAAATGTGATGATCAATCTTTAATTCAAACCTATTTCCCATGAGATAATGTTTCCACATATGGAGTGCATGAACTATGACAACTAACTCCAAGTCATGAGTAGCATAGTTCTTCTCATGCTCCTTCAGCTTCTGCGATTCATAACAAATCACATGCCCATCCTGCATCGGAACTCCATTGATTCCTTCCAGAGATGCATCTATACATACCACATACTCTTTGTATGAATATGAAATCTTTAATATTGGAGCACATCTTGGTAATTCCTTTAAGATTTTGAAGTTATCTTCACACTTATGATTCCAAATGAACTTCACACCCTTCTTCTATAAGGATGTAAGTGGATTTGCAATATGAGAGAAAGATTCTATAAACAATCTATAATATTCATCCAAACCCATAAATGATCTACCCTCTGACACATTTCTTGAAATAGGACGTTCCTGAATAGGTTTTACTTTGGCAGGGTCTACTACTACACCCTCCTAAGAGATGTTATGATCCAAATACAACAGTTGCTTCTAATAAAATGAACATTTGCTAAGCTTAGCATATAATTGATTCTCTCTCATGATCTGCAGAGCAATCCGCATATGTTCTTCATGTTCTTCTTCAAATTTGGAATATACCAAAATATCATCTTCAAACACTATACTGAATTTATCAAAGTACTCACTGAACACTCCATTCATCAAACACATGAATGTAGCTCATTTGTTAGTATGAAATGTAAGACTGTATACTCATAATGCCATACTTGGTTCTAAAAGTTGTTTTGTTAATGTCCTCATCCTTGATGCGCACCTAGTGATACCTGTATCTCAAATCAACCTTGGAAAATACCTTTTCCCCACTTAGCTCATCAAAGAGGTCATCAATCCTTAGTAGTAGATACCTTTTCTTGATTATGGCCTTATTTATTTGTTTGTGATCCACACACAACCTTAGCGTGCAATATTTCTTCCTTACAAATAGAGTTGGAGCTCCCTAGGGTGAAACGCTAGGGATTATATATGCCTTCTTTAATAACTCTTCCAGTTGCATTTGTAATTCTTTTACTATGGGGTGCTCATTATTTAAGGATATTTTGAAATTGGCACAGCTCCAGGCACCAAATCAATTGTAAAGTCAATGTCCCACTTTAGTGGTAACCCTGGTACATCTTGTAACACATCTCGAATTCTTGTAACACCGAAATTTCTTCAATGCACGGCTCCATGTTGGCTGGTACCCCCTCAGCATGGATAGCATGTAATTGGAATCCATTTACGAGATACTTCTTCATATGTAAGACTGATATCTGTCTCACCAAAATCGGCCTTTGAATACCTTTTACCTGAATGCTTTTACCATATTCATATAAGCACATCATACTTTTACTATGGCAATCAAGAATAACATGATGCGATTCTACCCAATCCATTCCAATCAACACATTGTATGAACCGAGAAGAATGATATCCAAGTCCACTTTGCTATGACAACTATACATTTCCAAACAACAATTTTTAACCATAGAATTAATCTTCCTTTTCATCCCAGTAGCCAACTGTACCATTCTATGCTTAGACAATTTACTAATTTCTAACTTGCATTTTTTGACCAGATTAGCATTTACATAGTTGTAAGAAGCTCCATAATCAATCAGAATTGAAATTGAGAAATCATTTATTTTACCTTCAATTTTAATCATTGAAGACTGGTAGTATGCGTGGAGATTGTCCAAGGCTACATATATATGAGGAATTCTTTTACCAACACCTTCCACTGTAAATTCTTCTTGCACATTATACATACTAGCATCGATATTTTTCCTCTCATGACATTAACGGAGGCAATGGTCACCTCCACATTTCCAACATTTAACTTGTAACAGTTTCTTTTGTCCTGTAGATTCAATCACCCTTAAATCACCTTTCATAGTGGGTTATTTGAAAATTTTATTCTGATCGTGCTTAACCTCAAGATAATTATATCCCTTTTTACTATGATATTTTTTATCTTTTAGTTTACCCTTCCATGCTTTACACGCATCTTATCTATTTTTATCTTGCTCATGCAAACATTTATCCTTATGTATGTATTCTTTCAAAGTGTGACTTTCACCATAAGTTATTGTGTCCTTGTAGAACGGGTAACCACTGAGGAATCATTGAACCTTAACCTTTTCATCTTGGATGAAATCCACATAACTTGGCAATTCCAAGAATCTTTTCTCATTCCATCGTCGTATTTCTCAATCTGAGTTCAAATAACTCTTGCATTTTCTTATCATAGTATTGTTGTGATAGGTATTCAAGCTTGAAATACCTTTGAAACCTTTTCCATGAGATTTGCCTCTCATCCAGATTTTCAACCTGCTTCAGATGCTTCCACCAATTGTAAGCTTTTCCCTGCAGATTGTAAATGGAAATCCAAACTTCTTGATTCTCAAAATACTCATGTAGTTGCGGATATTTATTCATTTCTAGCATCCATATCTTTAATTTCCCCATGTTTTCTCCATAAAATCTAGGAGTTTTGATTTTCCTGAGTTCACCTTGTAATGCATTCCTGTCACGCTTTCTCTTCGGATGTCTTCTAGGATGAACATGATGCCAAATTTTAGGCACATCGTTCCCATGATGACTTTCAACTAAATGATAGTGGGAACACAACCCCATTTTGCTTACATCTTATCTATGGAATGATGATATCTATTATGAATTCATTTGTTCATTAATTCTTCTCCTTCCCTTCTTACAACATAAGATACTTGTTGCACTTGATTTTGTAATTGTACTAGATTCTGCATCATTTGCTAATTTATTTGATTTTATTGTTCCACACACTAAAGGATCTTTCCATTCCCATTCTGAATATCCCTAAAAGTTTGAAATACTTCCATGGTTCCCATCTCAGACTGATGACCATTATATTTCGTTCTTTGTATACCCATGCAAACTTCTTCATCAAAGTTGGACATTGCAAGCTCTTCTGCCATCCTTTCAATACTGCTTGCCTACTACACTAGAAATCATCAAGTACAATGGCTTGAAAATTGGGTTGTCACTGGCAATATGTATTCTTCCATGATTGTTAGTTCACATTAATATTCATATGCATAGCATAATTTTCATTATCAACATATAGAAATTTCATACACGAAATATTACAGAATTAAATAGGCTCAAGAGTGTAACTCTTTGTAAAAACAAAACATTTCCCAAAGGATAAGTGTCGAAACCTTACCTCTGATACAAAAATGTAACGCACCCATACATTACTATACATTTCGATAAATCATATTCTTTTTAATCAAGGTAGCACATATAAGTGCTAATAATTTTTAAATAAAATTAAAGTAGAGATCATTAATCCATTCTCTTAATTAGTGAAAGCTTGGTTAAATATAGTTTATAATTATTTATAAAAGATTAAATTTAATTAATCGACAAATTAAAAAGCATTAACAAAAGTCTCGACATATTATTTCTGCATCCCTGAATTTACCATGCCTTTCCGACATTTTCAGCATTGGGAGTCAAAAATCAGAATACCAATGAAAATATAACTAAATCACATTATCGATCCCGATGTTCCAATATCGGAACTCGGTTCTTTCGACGTCGGACATAAAAAATCGGTACAAGCCAAAACTTCATTATCAACGGACGTGCCAATCTTGAAATCTACATGTTGGACCTTGGAACTCAGCACTGATATGATGACTCTTACAATTAAAATGTCAATCCTGACATTGACACATCAAACCTCGAAAGTTGGCAGTGGAGAAACAATCAGTAATACAAAAGACCTTTTCAACATTGACATCGCAACTTCGACATCAAAACTCCGGTGATTCATGTATATAATGGGCGCAATCACCCTCCGACTCAGAATTGAAAAGCAGGAAGTCAAAATGTAATTACAGTTCCGCAATGCAATCCCAATTCAGCCAATATGGAACCTCACTGCATCAAAATATTAACAGAAACATCGAAAAACACCTTGAAAATTCTATTACATTCTGACAAGATAGAAAAACAGGTTAACTTTAGGTTTATGGATGTCTCAAGTTCTCCTAGCTAAATGACACATGATCCCAGTGAAGTTTAGGAAAAACAACTAAGGAAAAGAATTTCCACTGGTTGAACTTTCCATCTACGGGCTTCCAACAGACCAACACTCAAACAGGTTTATGGATTGTTTAAGTAATCCATCCTTGAGTCAAATAACTTGTAAAACTTGTGTTTCTCATCTAAGAGCTATATAATGAAATTTCAGACAAGACATACAGTCTTAATTCTCATTTCATTAAAGTTGATAAACAAGATTACAACTAGACATTAAATTCTGTAACATTCATATTACAAATAATTGTTACGGGAAGGAACAATTCAGAAGACTATGAATAATTCAAGAAATAATTCCATTAATAGGTTTAACAAACTCCTTCATGATTATAACATCCTTCAGGAACTGATTATTGATAGGGTTGTAGCTCAGGATTAGCCTCCTTTACCCTACGATACCTTTAGTGAAGACATTCTATCCCAACAAGACATACTTAATACATTTCCCATTTGCATTTCGATCACGAAATGACTATAACACTGAAATATAAAGTACTTAGGAACATAATTCATCCATCTACACAAAGGAAATCAATGAACAAAATGTAAGGTACATGTGTGATAAGCAATTTAATAGTTTTCATATGGCAATCTATCATCATTCAATTATTCAGAATCCCATTAGTGATTCTTTGGAACTTCATTGGTTTGATTACCAACAATCAATCAAGGAATCAATCATCCATTTATTGTATTAACAAACACACTGTACAGGTCATATGATCAATTCCCTTTCATGACATAATAACAATTTATCAATTAATCATCAAGAATTCAATATAAACAACATACACATTATGTACTTTCACATAACAAGTTATATAATCAAATGCAAAGTTAATGCAAAAATTCAATCACTTATATGTATTCAAAATTATTGGAATCTGTCTTCATGAGAGCCACGCTACACCCGAACAATTCTGCTCATATATCTCTCAGCAAAATTATCACCCCCAAGCTGAGACTCATGTACTCACTAGATAAACTACTCGCTAGTTCCAAGTTCTCAGAATTCTCACATGACGTTTAGGACAATTAGCTCACTACAAATTCCCATGTGAAACAATGCAATTCATTCACTTAGCTTCATTATGAAAACTCAACATTCTGGCATCACACACTACTCACAATGCTTAGAATTCCACCAAGTTTACTGCGTGCACCATTTACCATTTCACTAGAGCAACTAGAGGCAAACAAGTTCACGACTACAACAACAATTTGACTTGCAGGTTCAAGTTTGAGCTCTCAGGATTTCAGCATCCCAAAAACCACTACATAACGGTCAAAATTAGAAATTCGCTCAGGTTCCAGACATGGTTTCACAGTCTAAACCAGTGATTTCGATTAACATTATCCTCTGCATTTTCTTCATTGGCTTCGCTTCTCTACATTCCAACCCTCTGTGTTCTGGATCCGCACTCTACGTTCTGACTTTGCCTTCCACACACACCCCAACAACTACCTTCAAAATGACTTACCACCTTTTTCTTTGCATGTGTTCCCCAAGGCACGTGTTAAGGTAGTTAACTCCCCCTTAATCACCTTTTAACACAATTAAATCTTAACTAGGTTTAAGGTTAATTAAGTTCATTTAGGCTCACTTAAGGACAAAGGTATTCTCTTAGATACTCATTGTTATAAGAGGGTCATAACATAGTCCACTAGGCCATCTACAACCCCCTTACCATCTCTCTAGTGAATACTTGTGTCCCCAGCTTCTCTCTAGTGAATACAATAGTTTTTTAGCCTCTTGAGCATTCATAGTCAATTACATAATACATCCTCAGTCTAGGGGTGTTATAGAGCTAAAGAATACTCACATGTTTGGGAATGCCTTGGCAATAAGTGTGCCTAGAGGCTGATCTTGAGTATGAATTAGTGGACCTACTAAAAATATTCATGTTGTATCAATCATATTAAGAAATTTTTTTTAGCCTTTTCAATAATAGGAAATTGGTTGGTGTGGAAGAATGGTAATGGTGATTGAGTGCTCATAGGTGTTAATCCTAGGTAAGAAGTGGGGAAATATATAAAGCCCTTGAAGTCTTGATTAATTCCTTCCATGCAAAAGGTATTTTTAATATAGGTTGAACTGCTTACCCATAATTAACTATAATTTGGCATAAGAAATGGAAGTCAACAACATTTGTATAAATCCTTGGAAGGGAAGGTGAAATATATGATGATTATATAGCCATCCAAAAAACTAGTAATGTGAGGATAAAGTATTCAACAAATGAGCTAGTTAGTCACTACTATAATACAAAGTTGTAGTGTCATCCTCGATTGTATTTTAATGAGAAAAATACCAAGTATGGAGGATGCACAACATGACACTAGTGGGTGTTCCATGATTTACATAATCTTTGTGTCGACTCTACATCCTCTTTTTTTATGTCTGCTTCAGAAGGTGTTGTATCAACGATGACGAATGTGATGCAAAAATATTTCCAACATCGCATTAATGTCAAGTTTCATTCCATGTTATTGAAAAAAAAACTTATAAAGTCATGTTTGCATCAAGTTTAAGTCAAAAGAATGTATGTTCCATCGTATTAGCATTGTAGTGCATCATACTTCATCATTGTATTTTTGTTATAGGGCATCATTCTTCCATCCTGCTAGAATTGTGATGGTGTCGAAATACATATCTTTTGTCATATTTACTATGTATTTGCGTCGTGTTTGTGTCATATTTGCATTATCTTTTGCATCATATTTTCACCATATTTAAGTATTATTATTTTTATGATATTTAAAACTTATGAGATTGATTATTAGTATTAGTCTATGTTACAACAAACCAATCATGAGAGTAAAAATCATGCATAAAAAAAGCAATTACGAAATTTTACTGCACTGACATTCGATCGTTTTCACACCATGGAAGCAAATAACCATTTATACATAAATGCAATGATGAAATTTGAATTAAATTGTTAAATAACCATGTAATTTTTTCAAGTTCCTATAAAGAATTTGTACACTACCGTCCCCTAGGGAAATGTCAACATTATATACAACATTGCATGAAAAAAAATTAAAACTATAAGGAAATGAAATAAATTTGACATCATAAGTTGAATGAACCAATGTCAGTTCCCTCATATTCTAAACTCTCCTCGTCCCCACTTTGTAAAAACAAAATAAAATAAAAATTGCTAGCAAACTTTCATCATAAAGTGATGAGGCATCCACATCGCCAACCACTTTAGATTTGAACCTCTCTTCCTTCTTCCCAGTTGGCAAGTAAGGCTCCAACCACTTAGGGTGCTCTATCAATGTGGTTAGATTCTTTTGATATTCTTGAGAAGCTTGTAACAATTCTACTAAGAGTTCCTGGTTTATCTTCATCCTTGTTATGCCACTGAAAATAAACCTTGCTACCAAGTCACCACTATTGAAATCGAAAGGTATAGTGTTAGTGACTCAACATACACAATATGAAAATATCTTCTTCAACGATTCCCCCTCAGGGTGACATGATGCACAACTCTGATACCACTATAATGTCCCTAGCAAATCTACTTGTGTGAATTTGGTCTCATTGCTGCTATGGGGTATTTAAGTGGTTTAAGATTTCTGCCAAGCACTTGTACTGCAATTCCAAAATCACTCCTTTTGATGCATGTTGCCTTTACTTGTGTGATTTGCTAGCTTTACATTATGTTTGGTTTACTTGAGTTGACAAACATTTAGTGGCCATATAATTTATGCAATGTATTTGCACCAAACACTTGCAATAATGTATATATGTACAGAAAAATAAGCATGAGCAACAATGCAATTAATGAAATCAAAGGTGACCTGAGTATTAGCTTCCAATATTACAATGTAATGAATATGAGTGAGTTGGTTTCCACCTAGGACATTCCTTCAAATAGATACACAACTCGAGAATCGATATTATATGCCCAACACTTAGTGTTGAATAAGAGCTAAGCTACCAAGAATGGTTGTAGACTGTCCCTCGAGTGAAAATACATCAATAAATGGTAAATAATGGTAGTTACTAGTCACTAGTAAGTTGTCCCAAGTAGTCACGGTTTGTTGGTATGGTATTGCAACAATACATTAAAGTAATACACCCTCTCCATGGTATATACAATGTTACCAAGTAATAGACTCCTCACAACTAGCATATACCAGCTGAATATAAAGTCCAACAAGCAATATTCAAGTCCATAAATGTAAATATGGTTCCCACTGAGATTGTATGCCCCATATATTGATTATGTATGCCTAGAAATAAGGTGTACATCCCAACCAATTAGTATAGTGATTCAAATATACAAATAACTACCCAACAACGAATATAGACACCCATAACTGATGTATGTAGCATATAATCAATATTACAACCTTAAGAACTTGTGCTTGCAATAGGGAAATGACAATACAATCCCCTTGATTAATTTTTGTGGTAGAAACCAACAGTACGACCCCTTAGTTTGAATGTACAACCCAATAATCTAAAGACTATGGGAAAAATTTCATTGTATGGTCACCATGCTTGAAGCCATCAATTGGAAATGGATGGTACAGTCCTCACCAAGTTGAAAATGAATGTATCTCTACCCCAACTCAATAAACCAACAAACAAAGTCTTCCATAAGTAAGCTCTATAAGTAAATTCTTCCATAAGGAAACTCTATAAGAAACGTGAGTGATTTCCCCTCAAACAATAGCAAGGGTGTATTTGTCTCACCATCGAAACCATTTCACTCTTAAGGTTTTTGTCCCAAGAGCAACAAGCAACAAGAGCTCTCCAAAATCACTTTTTGAAAATAATTCAAGAATGACTGAGATAGTGTCTTCTTTCCCTTTTATCTTTGTTTTAACTATTTTTTTGTCACTTTTGCCTTTTCCCCCTTTTAATTAATAAAGTGACTTTCTAAATTTATTCTTCATATTATTAATTAAATATTTTTAAAACCCCAAAATTACATGATTTGTTTTTACACTTGTATGGGCATTGAAAGTCACCATTTTTATTCTCCCATCATTTAAATATCTTCAAATGGTTCCAACGAGCTATTACACTAAGGTATTTCCTCAAATAATATGATTGAGATGATACCTTTAGTAATTCAATTATGCACAATAATCTTCCCAATTTATGGGAATCGTCAGAATGCAATGAAACCAAGAACGAACTGTGCGAAAGTGATCTTGATGATGAATAATGACAAATGGACTAATTTGGGCCCCATAAAATTCCTCCAAACCCTTCGAATTCATTGGTAACACAATCTCACACCTCTGACCTGGTTGACACAAGCCCCATAAGTCATCTCCAACTGTAGAATAAGGGAATCAAAAAAATGGGAACATTACAAACAACATCACCATAAATACAAATTTGTATTGAGTGTTAAATTTCCAAATTGTTCTCCAACCACCTTCATCTACTTCCTTAGAATAAAGGTTACTTGGTTTTTTTACGAGGTCCATCTTCGACAATGCATTAGATTTTTCATTCAATTCCTTGTATGTATGGGCAAAATAAATATAAGTAAAAACACAAGGAAACAGATTTAAGTTGATTTGCTAATGCTTATAGATTGATGCTCATTACCTGAGATTCATCCCTCCTCCACTTAATGACAAACAACGAGTCTCTAAAGCCTTGTAAATGATATATATTTTTGTGATTGGTAAGTTTTATAAGTTATTTCAATGCCAACATTTTCACATTGTTGTTTGTTCTTGTATCCACATTAGCACAAAACACAAGAAATGATCATCATTCCCCCTAAAATAATTATATTTTTTTGAAGATGATTTCACCACTAAATAATTTGATAAATTATAATTAATATGTTTTAACAAAGTAAACATTATTCATGATACTTTAATAAGCGGTTCATATTGAATGGCATTGGTGTTTATGCCAATCCATTGTAAACCCCTTTGCCAAAAGAGGTTACGATGCATTAGTTACTAGCATAGATCCATCTAAAAGGGGATCTACCAGGCACCGAAAGGGATCAAATCTCTCAAAGTACAAACCCTTTTTTAGAGTGGAAATGTGTAATCTAATTTTTATGGTTTTAGTTTATCTAATTTATGTTGTTTTATATATATGCAATTCTAAATAATTTAAATTTAATTTAAACCCACAAGTTATTTTTAATAATATTTTATCATTTTTTATAAAAGACACGTGTCAACTCTAGGATGAGCATGGAAGGAGTTACACATCTCTCCCCTACTGGGCTGTGGAATGCACCTCTTTGGTGCAATTAGTTCCAAACAGATGAAACACATAATTAATAATGTTGCATAAACATGCAAGAAACCATGCAAAAATGATTTAAGTATGTGTAAACTACACTTGGAAGTGGGTGGATCTCAACGAGGAAGATTGGATTAGAATAACATAGGTGTATATTTAAGGATGTTGGTTTGTATTAAAGGAAGGGTTCAATTCCAACACCGAGTTTCATAAAATTGTTCATAATTCTTGGCCAACTTATAATGAAGGTCTACGGTTTCTATAAATTGCAATTGTAAAGTTATTATTATAGTTTTATTTATTTTTGGGTAGAAGATAAATTATATAGACAATTGGTGAGGAGGGGTTTAACATGAGGAGTTTAAAGAATATGTTGGAAGTTTTATGAGTATATTTTAACTAAATAAAAATATTCAAAATGTTTAGAGCATTATTGTGATGAAGAGGTGCATTCTACAACTCAGTAGAGGGAGATGTATAACTCTTTCTAGTCCTTCTATGCTTATCCTAGAGCTAATATGTGTTCTTTAAAAAAAACAAAACATTTTGGCTCAAATTAAATTTAAAACAATTACAACGACATGTATGTAAAACTACACAAATTAGATAAATTAAAACACTTCCTTAACATTTACATTTTAAAAAAGGATTTGCACCTTGAGAGATTTGATCTCTCTGGATGCTTGATAAACCCCCTTTTAAGATGGATCTACCCTAATAATTAGCATAATGCTACACATTGCACTAAGCCACAATTTTTTAAAGAGGAAAATTTTACAATCTTAAAAATATTATTTGGAGGAGCGTTAAGAGAAAATGTAATCGCAAATTTTACATTGTTGCAAGGGCTCTTTACACTTTTTCTATGATTGATATTTGTGTTTGGATCAAGTTTTTAGATTTGATTGTGACATTAAAGGGCATATGTGAAAGCATCAAACTTACACCTCGAAATTGTGCACCTTATGGACAATCACTTTTCTAAATTAGAGTTCATTAATCCATCCAAGACCAAATTAAGATCAAATCTACCCTCACATTAAGTGGCGAGGCTATGAACATTCACTTTAATTACTTTTCTAAATTAGAGTTCATTAATTCATCGAAGACCAAACTAAGATCAAATCCACCCTCACATTAAGTGGTTAGGCTTTGCACATTTACATAGATAGCCAATGTAAGGACTTAACCTCATGACCTCCTACTTGCAACTTAGAGCACTTAATTGTTCAAGCTAACGTGATAGAGAAGCAATAAGCACCTCACAATGCAACAATGAATGTTGTGGTGGGTGCTTTGGTGGCCATTGGGTTTTAAAACAATAAGCACCCCGCAACACGACAATGAATGTTGTGGCGGGTGCTTTGGTGGCCGTTTGATATCAAGCTAAGATTGGCCTTTGAATGCTGTAGCGGGTGCTTTGGTGGTTGTTGGATCTCAAGCTAAGCTTGGCCATTGAATGCTCCGGTAGATACTTTGATGGCCATCCAACGTCTACCAAAACACTCACTGCGACATTCATTGCTACGCTGCAGCATGCTTATTGCTTGGGTTGGAGAATGCTTATTACTCCAATTTAATAGGCTAAATTTATTAAAAGTTCATTAAATTGTTTAAATAAACATGTAAATGAAAAAATAAAACATCTCAGACCACGGTTTAAATTATGACCACTTGTCCAGGTAAGACGCGAAAATTTAGATCAACGGGTATAACCTGAGCGGATTTGTCCATGCCAAATGCCAGTGTGGTTGTGGTTGCATTAGGAAGGAGCAACATGAAGGGAATTGCAGCATCGTGTCGTTCTCATTTTCAAGTCCATCATGCCAATACCACACTGTTGCCCATCTCGGTGCTTCTCCCTTCTTCCCGTACTCCTTCAAAGCCAGCCCAAAAGCCATTGGTGTCGACGCAAGCTCGTTGTTGTTCATTCTTTGCCAAAGCATTTGCTCCTAACACGAAATCAATACCTTCATCATCCCTGTCATTCTCACCTATCATTGTACCAGGAAACGCATGGCAGAGACAATATTCTTCCTCGTCCAAAGTCAGTATGAGCTTGAGGACAGGAATTGTTGGCCTGCCCAATGTTGGGAAGTCCACTCTTTTCAATGCACTGGTAAGCACTTCTCAGTTGGGTTTACCTTTCTTCTGCTATTACATGCTATTAGGGAATTTTATTTAAACCCACAAGTCTTGAATGCAAATTTTATGTTGAAATATTTCATTTTGTAATGGCTGGAAACCTTGTTAATCAGCACTTTTTGCCGTACAGCCGCTGGTATTTCGTGAAATATTGGAATGTAAAAGAAATAATTCGTCACAAAGTTATTGACTTTTTTGGTTTTGTGCATTCTACTATCCCAAACTCAGATTGTTTTTAAACCAGGAATTTAGCAATTGGTATTGAAGTCCCACATGTTGAGAGCTTAATCCGAGTTTAATATAGTAGACTGCAGGCATTTACAGCAGTAGTTGTTCCGAAATGTATAAATGAGCTTGCGGTTTACAACATTTGAATTCACCAATGGCAAACGTGTATAGTTGTTTTATATCAGAGGTGAGGCCTGGCAGCGTTCAGATTGGTGAGTAGGATGAGTGAAATGCCGGGCGGATGAAGAGCAGAGCATCTGCCCGAAGTAGACAGGGTATGGTATACAGCACATTAATTGTTCCTAAATTGAAGACATTATTATTGCTGATTCGAGCTTGCATCAAGTCTCCAGTCATTATTCAATCCAGAGAGGGGAGTGGCGTGTGCTCCAGGCGTATAAAACATTTTCTGTATTTGTAGAAAGGTTTATTGCAATGCAGAAGAAAGAAAATAATAAAAAAAGGAGTGCTTAAAAAAGATAACATAAAATCTGAAACATAGAAGTATAGAAAATCACAAACAAAAACCTGGAAACAGTCGGTGTTGATTAGGAAAGTTCAAATGGTGCTCATTAGGAAGGTTATGTCATATTTTTCTGTTTTAGGAGAGGCGCGTGGCATGAATTGAAGGAAAAAAAGGGGTTTGATACGAATGAGAAGTATTTGACAAAAGTTTTGAATGGTATCTCTGCGAGGTGTTTGAAAAATGCTCTGTAGTTGAACTGTTTGACAAAAGGTCTGAATTGGAAGAGGAAGTTTGTCTTATAGTCAGAGGTGATGGGTGTAACACCCCGGTTTTGACCTCATGGTATTAAATTGCATATGATGTAAATCTTGTATTAAATCATGGTGTGGAGCTCAAGGAAAAGGCCCCACCATGGGTTTAGTGTTTTATGTTTGGGCAATTAAAATTGATGCTGATGGTTTATGTGCTAGCCAGGCACAATGTGTTTTGAGACATCATGTAAAATGCAAATTAATAAAATTACCACAACTAACTATGCTCCGCAACGTTAAAGAGATGGGGGCATGATTTCACAAGGGATAGGGAGGGGAAATTATTCAAACCTTGAGCCTATGGGGAAAATCCAAATGTCTAAGGTAAAACCCATAAAGTTGTCAACTACCCTTTTTGTCTTTTTGTGCCCAGTTATCTAAAAGTGGTTGAAGAAGTTATCTCCTTGGGATGGGAAAGGCATGGAGGTCAAATTTGAATTTGGGAGGTCACCCATTTTTGGAAAATGTGTTTTTGACTTGTGGGGCAAGTAAAAGCTTGGGAAGGCATTCCCAAGCCATTATGCACCCATGACTTTCATTTCTCACCCATCCTCATAGAGTTTTGGCTCCCTCACGTAGCAGGAAGAGACTTAGCTCTCTCCTCCACGATTTGGCTGTTGTTTCCTTCCCTTCTCCATACTCAGAATGCATTTTGGGTGTTGTTGGGGCGAATGGGAAGGAAGGGGCCTCGATTTTGGGGTTTGAGGAGGCCGTTTTTGCCCTTGTGAGAAAGCTGAGAGTTCTCCTCCACGTTTTTCTGCATTTTTCCTATTTTCTCCAAGTTGGGAAACTCGTTTTTGGGTTTCCAACGAGTGGGAGAAGAAACCCATGAATTTTGAGTGTTGTTGAGTTCGTTTTGGCCACGTTAGGGCCATAAACGACTCTAGAAAATCGAATTACTGTCAGAGGGATGTTTTCCCCATTTTATTGTGCTGGTTGTAATTGCAAATACCGTTTTTGGTAATGCCCAGCAGATGGGAGAATAGATCCGCAGTCTGAGGGTTTGATGAGGTCGTTTTTACCTCTGTGAAGCTCAAGAACGTTTCCTGAAAACGTATTTCCTCATGCTGGGTTGTTTGCCCCAATTGCCATTTTCGTTTTGGTTCCCAGGAACGTTTTGTTCATATCCAACAGTTGTGTATGACTGTGTTTGATTAAATGGGTTGACTATGTGTTTGATGCAAGTGTGGCTTGGCTGGATAAGTCCAAGGAACCCATGTGTTGTTGGTTAGTTTTCTTAGCAGCCTGTAAAACCCAATTTCTTATTGGCTTGGCTGGACAGTCTGCGAAACCTAACGGTGTGTTGGCTTGACTGTGGATGTATGGTTTTGGCTATGTGTGAGCTTGTTATTCCCTAGTGCCTTGTAGAATCATGCCTAGCTCGAGGGTGGTAGTGATGCTGAGAGATTGAGGAGCACACTGGCCTATGGTTGGGTGGAACGTTGCAGCGACGTAGCTAGTTGTGGGTCAGCTTCTTTTCCAGATAAGTATTCTTGTGTATTTAATCTCTTCAATGAATTGTTTATGAATTAAAATGAACATGATGAATGCAATAAATGTGTTTGCTTCTGCTATAGATTGCATTATGCATCTGTGTATGTTTTTATATTAACGCATTTTATTTTATGTTTATGATCATGGGGCTAGATTGCCCAATTTGACAGTAGCAGTGTGTTGGCTGCGTCCTCTCCATCATCGGTATGAGGGGTGGGGACGTGACAATGGGTGTTTCCACTGTTTTACAAAAGCTCTAAATCAGAAGAGGGAGTTTGTGCTGTATTCAGAGGCTAGGTGTCTGGTCTCTTGACATTTGGTGTTAGAAGTGCCATAATGGTAGCCAATTCATCGGAACACGTCAAACAAAAGTTCATTGGAGAAGGCTTCTAGCTTTGGAAAATGGAAGCACAACGTGAGGATGGTGCTTTTGGAAGAGGACTGGTGGATATAAGTAGATGGTTCAAACCCCATGGACAACCAAGTAATGTGGCCTCTGCATCTTTTGGCCTCTAGCATGTCTAAGACTTTGAAATCAACATAGGCAACAATAGTGACAAGGTTGGTTAGGAATCTAGGTTGCCTTATAGATGCAACCTGGCCTGAAAGAATCCATCTCTGCCATGAATGCTGCCTTTTGAACCTCCAGAAATGTCCAAACTTGATGACCTCACTCATTTCTGTCTCTTTATCTGTTATAGCCATCATTTCCTTTGTCTGAATAATACTTGTTGCCTCTGCAAGTTCTTCTAATCTTGTTCTCTTGTGCTGCAGACATGTTTTGGGATTTTTACTGCACTCTTCTTTGCTCTCCATTTTTTTTAACTACATGGGGAACAACTGTCTAAAGTAGTGGGATGCCAATGCTTTGCTTGCCACTGTTCACATGTGTACATTTGTTTTGAGTTTCTACCCTATGTATGAATGTGGTCCATTGAGCACTGCACATGCTAAACTTCTTTGTAGCTCATTCATTGCAGTCCGAGGGACACATGCATGCTTCCTTGAGTTCTTTATTGTTCTTTCTGTTTCAACACTTAGGTGATATTACAATTTTCTGGGTTCCTAATCTTGATATTTCATTTGAATGATCACCCATTAATTTTTGATAATTGTCTCTTTCCTCCCCACTATTTAGCCATTTGGACACTTGGAACATAGTCCATTGGATTTTTACCAAGGCTAAAGGCTTGATGTTCCCTGATATCCACTTTCTTAAAGTTCTTAGAGAATTTCACTTATTGGGGGGTTGAGGGTGGGGTCATGGGTGTGTTAAGAATTTAATGGTTATACAAGAACTTTAGATATTTAGCATCATAACATCATAACCATATGCAATAAGATCACTGAAAGAAAGACGAGCACAACAAGACAAAAGAACACATAGATTTATCCCGGGAAACCCTCTTGGGGGAGAAAACCCAACAAAACTTCCTCAATAGAGAATTCAACTAAGTACAATGAACAACCCCAAGAATAAGACCTGCAACTTCCTCTCTCCAGCGGACCTCCTCTCTCTCTCTTGTGCATTTACTTTTGTGAGAGATGTGTCTAAATTAGGGAGGCGCCTCACCTATTTATACTCATCAAATGAGTGACCTAATTACCTAACTAGGTGGGCCTAGGCCTTTAATTGGGGCCGACCTACCTAGGAAGTCTCAAAATAACATTTATAAAATACTTTTGTGGGTACTATTTACCCGGCTTACAACGAAGGTTTTACCTCATGACTTTTACATGACCAAGTACATTAATGACATTTATGAATGGAGGAACAACATTTTCGAAAGAAGGAATAATAATAATACAATAAAAAGTACAATAGAATATCTTCCAAAGTTACATTTCTTTAACACTCCCTCTTAACAAGGAAGGTGTGTTACCAACTTTTTTGTACCATAGTTGGGTTACCTGAGGAGCCGTCGGTTGACAGACTTGTTCAAAGTCTGATTCCAATGTATCAGACTATCAGTTCATCCGTCTGCTTGTCTAGCCAATATGGGCTAGCCACTTTTTTATTTGAATAATTTTGACCATGGCCCCGCAGGGTTTGTAATAAAATGTGCTAGTAGGATATTTTTGAGTGGTTCGGTCTCCTGGGACGTAGAATCTCAAATAGGGTATTTCAGGGAGTTTTTTGCCCCTGACAATTATGCTTTGCCTTTAGCCGAGTATAATTGACGAGGTTTTCTCCCGCTTCCTCCAAAGGTGGAATGCCCGATGTTGAATTCTGGGCCTTGGGGGGTTATTAGAGCCCAACTGAGTGTTATAAGCCTACTAGACATTATTTAGATAGATCATCGTCATGTCCTAAGTCATCTGGACACATAAAAATTTTTCGAAATTTTTTTTTTCGAACAGTGAAATTTTTTTTTTTAAATTTTTAATTACTTTTCCTAAGTTTTTTGGATTAAATTTTCCATAAATTAAATGGAAAAAACCCGTTCGTGGTAAATAAGTCATCCGGGCTTTGAATTCAGTGATTGAAGGCTCTAATCTTAAGCCAAAAATCATTTTCGATCAGCCAGCCAGTCAGAACCAACTTTCAGATCAACAATCGGACACATAATGTCTTTTTACTCAAAAAAGTCACTTTTGAGTTAAAAAAATGATTATTTTGGAGAAAATTAAAACTCTCCAAATTAATCCAAATTCAGTGAAATAAAAGGCTAAATGACATCTCATGGAGCACTTATGATGATTGGAGTTATCATAACTCAGCTTCAGTCATCATTAAGAGAGCAATTAATTTATTATCAATTAACAGACATGTCATCTCCAGCTAAAGATGAGATGGAGAGCACTCATTGGTTCGGTGATTTGATCGAGGTGAAGACTGAAGCTTGGACCATCAGCGGGCTTCCCAAACCTAGCTCAGGCTCCTGCCAGACCTAAAGGATGAGCGTACCTACATCCATAAGCTATTCACGCCCCTCTCTCCTCATGAGGGCGTCATCACACGTGTGGCCTCATCCTTGGCTTGTTTTCAGTGCACAGGTTTGGAGTGGGGGCGCCTTGCCTGGGTGGAGGCCTCCCCTCACTTCCGGTTCTCCGGTTTAGGTCTGGGCTCTTTGTTAGGTGGCTAAGCTGGTTAAGGTTGGTTTTTTGGTTTTAGGGTTTTAGCACTCTCTCATTTGTTAAATAGAGGCTCTTTCAGCTCTATTGGCATGGAGAATTTGTGCAAGTACACTCTGGAAAAAATTGTAATATCTTTTGAATTTGAATAAAGCAAGAAGACTTTGGAGGTCCATGTGGGAGTTATTTGTGTGCCATGCTTCATCTTGTTTAAGGTGATACCATTCTTAGTTCATTTCTTTTGATTTTTAAGTATATGATCTTGTGATTAGAAGGCTAACAATCTAGCACAATATTATTTGATCTATGCTTTTCTCTTAAGTTTTGTGGCTTTCAGGTATTCTCCCAAACACAAGAGCTCTTGTTTGGTTTATGCATACATTCTACAGGTGCCTACGGGAGTTTTCTTCTTTAAGAAATCAAGAAGCAAAGGGTTTGCTTGCCTCATCCATCAAACCACAAACTTCAAAAAATCTATTGGTTACATTAGTTACTATAAGTGGATCTCTATTTTCAAAGTTCTATCTTACCTCTTTTCCACTTTTGTAGAAGTTATCAAGTCATTTAAATCTTTATTTTAAGCTTGTTGGCTTCTACTAAGTTAGATCTAGGCTTTCTAGCCTTAGATCCACTTTTTCAAAACTAGATCCATCTTTCTAAAGGTCCATTTTTAAAGATCTAGTTTCATTTCCTTTTTAAATCCATCTTTCTTTTTGCCTTGGAAAATGTGCACAAGTTTTCTCGAAAAACGTGCAAATTTCCCGTTTTTTATGCTTGCTGGTTTTCTGTATTTTTTCATTCATTCTAAATTCTGGAAATTCATTAAAAAATCAGAAAATTTTAAAAAATTTTCAATTTTTTTTAAATTTTTTTGACTTTTTCTCAAAAAGCGTGCCATTTCAAGCTCGTTGTTTTTTGGCCGATTTTTGACTTTTTTCTGTTAATTCTAAATTCTGGAAATTCATTAAAAATCAGAAAATTTTCAAAATTTTTCATTTTTAAAATTTTTCGACTTTTTTTCGAAAAACGTGCAATTTTGTACGTGCTGTTTTTTTTACTGATTTTCTGCTATTTTCCAGATTCTGGAAATTAGCCTAATATGTTAAAAAATCTTTAATTTTAAATTCGCAAAAAGTCCCAAGTCGTTTCGTCAAAAATCGTGCATTTTACATAAAAAACGGTGAGCTTGCCTGATCCTTTCCAAGTTTTGATCTTGGGTCTCATTCCATTGTTTTGATCGTTTGTTTCATCTCATAAGGCACTTGTCTTCTCATCCACTTAATATTTTCGAATCACAGGTTAAATTTGGTTTCCTAACACTCTCACTAGTCCTTGTTTAGAGTTCTTATCCACAGGTGAACCAAAAGCAAAAACCAAACAAGAAAGAGCAAGCAGAACTAGATCCAAAGACAGGGATCCAAAGCCAAAAAAGAAGTCATTCTCCTTTGCACAAACTCATAAGAGTTTTTCATTTTTACTTAAGTCACTTCTCAAAGTCCTGACAAGGATTAAGTTCCAAAGGCATTTGTACTTCATTAATAAAACAAGGCTAAGTGGGATAGGGTCTCCCATACTTGGTTTTTCTTCCCCATTTGGGGAAGATTGTTTTTTGTTCTTAGCTTAGATTTATTTCGAGTACTTAGAGTGGTTTCATTTTTTTTGCAAAGTAGATACTAATTGTTAGATTAGCCCATTTTGTTTCATTAACTAGGTTGATTACTTTATCTTTTAATTTTTTGTATCTTTCATAAGTAATTCAACTGTTTAAAGTAGAAATCTCTTGAATCTCACTTTGTAGATCAAGAGTGCTCTCTATCGGATAGTTGTCTTTTCACTGTTTAATAAGTTAATCAATTAATCTTGAAAGTCTCTTGAACTTGCCGTAATCCAAGTCAAGAGCACTCTCTATTGGAGAGCATTTCCACTGCATATCCTTGCATCAAGCATATAGATTAGCTAAGTCTCTTGAACCACTGTCATAAGACGAGGTCAAGAGCGCTCTCTGTCGGAGAGTTTTAATTAATTAACTTAATAAAATTCGCAACTCATACCTCTTTAATTAATTAACCCCCTTCCCTCCTTGCCGGAGTATGCTCTGACCGATCTTAGATCGGAATAC
>LPNX010174746.1:176357-231251 GCA_001517045.1 Pseudotsuga menziesii | reverse complement strand
CAAGAGGAACTTAACTAAAACTTTTCCCCATAACCAACGCACCGGCGTTGTTCGATAAATACCGAGGCATGTGGGCAAATTCCAAGTGTGGGCGTCGGGTTATCTAATCTGGGCACTGGTAGTTAAGTTATTGAACACTTACCTTTGACCCCAGACAGGTCCGTCATGTCTTCGAACGGAGCCACTGAAGGTATTACCGGTTAGGACATCCAGCTACCATAAGCGAACATCACAAGTAAAAACTCTTAAAACTTACCAAGAGCACTTGCAAAACCTAACATTCACTGGCATCTTTTGGGATTCACATCATATTTACACTCGAAGCATCTTTGATAAGTTGACTCCATAGTCACTGGTCCTATCTTTTACGCACTGCTGATAATCTGGGCCATTTGTCCATCGAATGTTTGATTATAAATCATATTTGTGAATGCTTTATCTATTTCGTGAAGCTCTCAAATATTTGTCTATCTTTCAATTCCGGTGATAGCAACGTGGATTGCTTTGTCTTGTGTTAAATTCATTACATTAATCATCTTAAATCACAATAACTCCTAAACAACACCCATCCGCATCCGAAACATCTAAAAGTTAACTTAAACATTGAGCCATAGAAAACTCCTTGTTAGGGACTACCCCCCTTGGTTTCGTTAGGAGTTAGCCTAAACGGAGGAGCTAGGAGTAGGTGACAGTACCTAGCTCTGTGCTTGCCCCCAAGGTCACACCTCTCCCACTTTCTCAAGTGAGGAGACAACTTTCAGAAGATTTCTGTTGCTGGTGTGCAATCGGCGGACAACATCTTTTGGCGCCGTCGTCGGGGACAAATCTTTTTGTTCCTGGACGACCTTTGTTTCTTTTAGTTTTTTACCTTTTTATCCTTTTTGGTAGATTTTTAGTCCAATCACTCTCCGAAATTAGACTTAAGTCTACCTGGCGACTCCACTGTCAGTTAACACCTCAAGGTATTCTACTAGAAGAAACTCTGTAGGTTTGGTCGATTTCATCCCTGACCCCGAAAAGGTCTTAAGGAGGAGATTAAACAAACTATCTTCTCGCAGGATCCTTGCAGAACTTGGATCTGAGTCTGTTTCAGACATCCATCTTTTATTTCTAGAAAACTTAGAAAATTTGCAAAATAATAACTGTTTCCTTAATCCAATGGGTGAGTTTTTTACTCAACTTAACTTTGCTCAGATAGCAGGTCATCCTCATGATATCCCTGACAAGGCTATCGACAAGCTTACGACATATAATGGCACTGATGCCTCCCTCTCTGCTGAGCAGCATATCAGGAATTTCACCAGACACTGTGGTGCCCATGTCAAGGGTACTGATACGCATGAAGATGTTTACATGACCTTGTTTGCCTTGTCTTTGGATGGCAAGGCTGGCAATTGGTACGATGATTTGCTGGACAATTCTTTCGCCACCTTAGCAGACTTCAAGGCTGCTTTCCTTGGAAAGTTTGGCAGCAGAAAGGAGCCTAGACATCTAGTAGCAGCTTTGACCAGCATAAAGAAGTCCGAAACTGAAACAATGGACGAATTCAACAACAGGTTCACTAAATTAGCAAATTCCATCCTTGCCACTTATTCTCCTCTAGCAGCTTCTGTTCTGGACTATTATATCGAAGCATTAAGTGGCAAAATCCAGTACTAGATCAGAGACAAGGAGCTGGCTACTCTACTTCTAGCTCAGGGTTTGGCCATTAAAATTGATAAGAACATGCAGTCTTCAGGAGAGTTTAACATCCAAGGTTACTCTAGGGCTTCCATTCCTATTAAAAATGTTGAACACAAAGGGAAAGAGCCGTCAAACGAAGCTTATGAGAAGAAGCTCACTGATCTAACTGAGAAAATGCAAGAAATGGAAAGGAAGTACTTAGCGCAGATTAAGGAAGTTCAGAATAGGGTCATAACTGTTGAAAGAACTCAACCTCCACCACCTCCTAGAACCTTCCCTGCAAAACCAACATGGCAAAGAAGAAATCCCAGCCATGAACAGAGGCCTTCTCATCAGTTAGAGGCTGCTAACATGGTTGAAACTTACAAACCATTCTGTAGGGCATGTGAAGACCTTCATGAAGAATCTTCTTGCTATTTTGCATGCTATGTTCAGGAACATGGTTTTCCAGAGGGTTGTGGTCCTAAAGCATCATCAAGCGAGCCTGAGTACATGAACTATGTAGATGACATGCATGATATTTTCGGAGAAAGTTGGAGAGAGGCAAAACAATATTCAAGAGAGCCTGAGTACATTAACACAGTTGGACAGCTCCATCCTGTCACCACAGAAACTCGGGGTCAGGTCGAAGATTATAATCAACAATTGGATAACCTCACTAAAAACTTTAGCACTGATCCGACTAATGAGCATAATGATGATAGTTTGGAAGGTTTACTACCTTGTGACCTTTTTTCTGAAGAAGATGACTATGATCATGAGGAGGGATATTGCCAAGGATGTGATACAAATGAGGAAGAATCCCTTACATCTGAGACGGATGATAACTTTGAGACTTTAATTAAAAATCCAATCTTAGAAGTTTCATGTGATGAGATTCCTCCGTGCACTCCACCGGATGACAAATATTTGGAAAGTTGGGTTCCCTGCGATACCTTTGAAACCCAGCTTTTTGAAGAAGATTGTTTTGAGTAGAATGAGGAGTGTAGCCAGGGACTTGATACCAGTGATGAGGCATCTCTCATATCCGACATAGATGGCGATGATAATTATTGGACTTCTATTGAAAATCCAACCTATGATACTTTTGAAAATATTTTTGAGAATCTCATCTATGATGTGTCCAGCAAGGGGAGTTGTTATTCTGAGACTTATGAAAGTTGTAAAGAAAAACAGTTAGAGTTTTCATATGATCAGTCATAATTGTATCTGAGTATCTGTAATAAGGACTTGAAAAAGCAGTGCGGTGAAGAATCAGATGGGATACAACTAGTTGAAGTTTTTTCTCAACCATCGCCTTCACATATAGATGTTCCTTATGTTTTGGAGCAGCTTGGGGCTTATACAACGAGTTATTATTTGATAAGCCTTGATGATCAGCATGATGGAGTAGTCGACCTACCTCATCATCCTGACTTGTATATCAGTGCCACGTAAGTATCTGAGCACATGTTTTGCAGCAATCCAGTGAATCTGCCTCGGTTCGCACATGAATTGACTGAGAGTAGTCACAACAAAACAAATATCTGGTCTTGTGTTCGTCAGATACATCAAGGACCCAATCAACTGGCGATACATGGTGGGATCAATCAAATTTGAATTTGGAGCAGAATCCCTCAACTTCTTCAAGTTTGCATCCATCGGAGTAGCTATGGACTTGCAGTCCAACATTCTGAATCTCTTCAGTATATCTATGGTGTATTTTCCTTATCCTAGGAAAATCTCTTTCTGCCTCTGCCATACTTCTAATCCCAAGAAGTAGTGCATCAATCCAAGATCCTTCATTTCAAACATAGAGGGGAGTTTCTTCTTACACCATAAGATAGGTTTCTCATTTTCGGTAAGAAACAAGTCATCAACATATAGTACCAAAATCAGTGGCTCATTATTCACAACCTTGTAGTAAAGGTTGGGCTCTGCATCACTCTTGGTGAATCCAAGACTCACCACGAATCCGTCTATCCGTCCATACCAAGCACGAGGTGCTTGCTTGAGTCCATATAATGCCTTTTTCAGCTTGCATACGTGAGACTCCTTTCCATGGACAACAAAACCTTCTGGTTGTTCAATATATACTTCTTCCTCAATAATACCAGTGAGGAAGGCAATCTTGACATCCATCTGATGCAACTTCCATCCCATAGCTGAAGCAATAGCAATGATCGATTTGATGGAAGTGTATCGAGCCACAGGAGCAAATGTCTCATCATAATCGACTCCCTCTTTCTAAGAGAGCCCTTTGGCAACAAATCTGGCCTTGTATTTTTTAATGCTCCCATCTGCTCCATGTTTGATTTTGTATAGCCATCTGGAAGTTACAACTGACTTCCCTTTAGGTATTGGTACAATCTCCCACACATCATTCTTCATGATGGATTGATATTCTTCCACCATGGCATCCTTCCAAACTTGGTGTCTGGATGCATCTTCATGAGTGGTGGGTTTTGAGTCAATGATATGACTCATCAATGCAACATAATCAGAGAACCTTCGAGGTCTTTTGCTTTCTCAGAAAGTGCCATGTGGAGCTTCATGCCCCTCTGCATCCTGTAAGGTCTGTTGTGCCCATCTAGGTCTTTTCCGACTTACTGTCATATCTTTGGGAGCATCATCTGGGTCAACTGGATCTATGGGACTAATCGGTTTATTCATTTCTTCAGACTCCCTCTTAATGTTTGGAGGGGAGATGATCTCATCTCTTCATCGTCATCGATCTCCATATTTGATCCTTTTCCTTTTCGGATGGCCATTTCTTCTTCAAAGGTTACATCCCGACTGACTTCAATTTTCCTCAATCCCGGATGTATATTCTGTAAGCCATTGAAGACTTGCAATATCCCACGAATGTTGCCTTCTTGCTTGAAGGTTCTATCTTTGGCACATGAATGTAGACTGAAAAGTAATTGTGCATCTTGGTGATGACCAGGTTCATCAAGGATCCTTCGAGTCATGACAGCAGTGTCATCAGGTTTCTATAGACTCGAATCCTTGTATTTGAGGGATAACTCCCTCTGTCTCTCAGAAGTCGGTTGAGTAAATCTTGTTAAAGCAACAGATAGACGGACATTCGTAGAAGCTTTCTGCTTTTGATCACCAAATCTCTGCATGAGATTATTCTGGGTCTGAGAGTCATAATACATGCTTCTAAAGGCTTTCTGCTTTTGTTCCATTCGTATATCAATGGGATCACTTGTCCTTGTAGATCATGGCATTCCCTACAAGTCAAATCTCGTCAGATGGTTAGCAATATTTCATAATCAATGTATTAACAAAATAATGTAGGCAACCTTTTAGTTAATGCTTCGACACAACACATGTAAGGTCATTATCCGGATGCTTATGGTCTCCATTATAGCATACCATTAAAAGTGTGTACCACTCCAGTATGTTATAAAGGAGCTGTCATCCTAGATGGGTTGTGCAGCATGACAGGCTATTTAATTACCTGAATTTAGAAATGTAGATCTGTGTAAAACATATTAAAAAACAACCAGATCTAATCTACTAGAGCATGTAAAATCAAATACTTATCTTTTGTAGTTTCGTGGGTGGGCTCCCACTGTTAGAGTCCATTGATCTTCATATGCTTGCTTGACGATCATCACAGTTTGGATCTTCAAATCATTGCCTCATATTTCATGAGGGTTCTTCTACATCAGCAGTTGAAGCTTCATGCTTCCTTTTGTGGGAACTTCGATAGCTACTAGCATAATGACCGTATTTCTTGCACCTGTAGCATTCGATCTAAGATAGATCCTTATTTTGTTTCTTCTGATCTAGGGGAGGACTTGATTTCTTGTCTTGATTCTTGTGAATGTACGGCTTCCTTCCCCTTCCCTTGCCTTTTTTTAGCATGACATATGAACGCTTGATTTTCTTCAGGTTGAGTACCATGAAGTCTTTTGCGTGCTGCGATTCTTGTTTCTTCCTAACTGCATTTTGCCCGTAGTTTATCAAATTTGGGCAACTTGTTTCGATCACTTATAGTTTGAATGAAAGATTCCCAAGATGGTGGGAGACCATTTAAGGTGGTCATAACAAGATCCTTTTCTTCATGATTGTCTCCATTGGAATTTAGCTTCGGTGATCCTCATGAAATATGAGGCAACATTCTCGGACTTTGTCATCTTCACATTTGACAGTTGATTCCTCAACGTGAGAGTCACATTGATGCTACTGTGTTCAAATAGATTCTTTAGGGTTTTGAACATCCTTCTCGTCGTCGACTTTTCTGAGATGCAAGGAACCATGTGATCTCTAACCGAGTCCACTAAAATCCTTCTTGCTTTGGCATCATCCTTTCTCCAACGAGGTTTGTCTTCTTCGGCTTCTGGTTCTGGGACCTTTGCCTTTACAAACTGTAATAGGTCATTTTCTTCTATTAGAAGAAGAACCCTAGACTTCCAGGGGATGAAATTGGAAGACCCTTCCAAACGATCTTCAACCTTCATGCTGATCATCTTGACTGCAGATCTGGATCTGAGACCCCAGCAGAGGCTAGGTCAAAAATGAAAGTTGGAGTTTTGGAGAATTGACTCCACAAATAAATGCGCCCTAGGGAGGCGATTTGAGTAGAGGTAGAGTCAAGCCAAAACTGTGGAGAAAGTAGGTCAAAACTTGAAACTCTAATTTCTGATGCAGCTGCAGAATTAGGTCAAAATTGAAAATTCTCAGAATTGACTTCTGTCTTCACCAAAAGATGCACCCTCCTTAGAGCAAAATTCCCAATGCTCTTTTTCTGCCAAAAGGTTGAGTGAAGACTTTGAAAGATGAAACCCTAGTTTCAACAGGTTGCCGACAGAGTTCCCACAATGGCTTCTTCTAGTACCGCTCTGATACCATGTTAGATTTTCTTGAAATTATAGCAGTATATCTTAATTGCATTTATCAATAGGATCACTAGAAGATAGACAAAGCACAAAACAATAACACAAGTATTTTTCACCTAGGAAACCCAATCTTCTTTTGCAGTGTATGCGAACTTCTCTGAGCTGCTGTGTAGCTGCACTTTGCCAGAAACTGCGCACTTCACTTGTGCTGCTGCGTTGCTGTTGTGTGTAATAATGAGGAGGGGCGCCTCCTATTTATACTGTTTTCCCACCCAGAAATTAACTGGGGGCCGACTTCACTTGGGGGAGCAATATAATTTTATATTTCATAATTTTATTTTATTTCTTTTATTGTTAGCTTTTCACCCCAAGGTTTACATTGTTCTTTCTAGGGTTTGTATGAATGATCACAACAAGTTCAACTCCCGAAGGAGGACAATAAGAGTAGGTTCCGAAGTTGCACAAAATCCAATAGTTAACTTTTTCTATTCTACTCTAACAATTTATTGTGCAGGTATAAAGCAAAGTAAAGTGCAAAAATAGACAATGGACGATACAGGCTTCCCCCAAATGGGGGAAGTGGGGTGTGGGAGCCTTTATCCCACTTGCTCTTTATTAATTATTACAATGCTTAAGGTGGATGCCAATGATCCTTACGGATTTATATCCAAAGGCTTACAAGGTTTATGAGTAAGACAAGATCAAGAGTGGTGCTCCAGGAGTGTCTTTGAACAACTTAGATCTTTGATTTTCAGGCAGCACTTCTCCTTGTCCTGGTAATAAAAGTGAAAAACCAGCCACCTGTAATGCACCAAATGTGCCAAATAAAGCATTAGGAACATAAACATTAGGTCTTTAAATGATAAACAATAAGCCTAAGTACTTAATCAATCTAGATCTACTCAGAATAAAACTTTAAGATTAGGATTTAGGAATGTACTTAAATAAATCAGCCTTGGAATAATCTTTCAAAGAAACTAATTTACTTAAGCATTTTACAATGTAACCTAAAAGAAAAAGATTTGTAGTTTTTTGTCGAAAGAAGAGGAAACAGCTACTCAAGCTTGAATCTCTTGGAAAACTTGGAAGTTTGAAGGTGAAACCATAAGTGTTTTGATCTAGATCCAAGAAAAGGAGTTGCAACTTAGCTCAACCTTCTACTCGGGATTGTGATGTACAAACAAAAGCTATCACACTTGCAACAAACATATTAGATCTGGTACTTTTCATGGTTAGAAATAAAAAAAGCATGAGCTACAACTTAATAAAACATGCCTTCTAAAATCACTAAGAGTAAAGAGTAAGTAAATAAATTGACAACTGCAAATATTTACTCTACGTGCTTTAAGATAACCTTCTAAGCCAGATTGATTATGAAATAATAAAGCATGACAGGAATGCAACAATATCACCTCATCCTCCAAAAATATGCACCCACCGAATCACATTCATAAGCCTCCAAATCCTTCAACTTTATTCAAATGATAATAATAAACAAATTACATAAGCAGAGGTTCCTTGTTTTTTTTTTAAACAAGGAAGAAGGCCTCGCTTTTATAACAAAACCCAGCCCCGTGGGGCACCAATCAACTGAAGATCAACCCAGAGTGTAACTGAGTTGAACTGAACTTGAACTGAGCTTGGACTAAGTCAATCTGGAGTTGAAGTGAAGAGGAACTGACCTCACTCACCTAACAAATGCCAACACACCCCAACTACTCACCAAACTCTCTACACGTGCGAGCTTCCCTCACTTCACGCAAGTGTATGGTCATTGGCGTCATCCTAATTGTGAATCTTTCTCAAGAGTTGACGTCACCTTTCATATCTCACTCGCTAACCATCGTGAATGATACAATATGCTAAGAGTTGCCCAAGGGTAAAAGATTACAAATGGGGAGGGGTCCACCCTCACCCCATTCGTATCCCCTAAATGCTAGCGTGAACTCCAATCATGTTGACGTCACCCACTTCCAAAACACATTTCTTTGCATTGGTATGATATACCATGGTTTAAAATAATATATTTTATGTGGAGAGGGGTCCACTCGAATTCCACTCACCCATTCACATTATGCTAGTGTGAGCCTTTAAGCTTCACTTCACCCTCCAAACATATCATTCACCACTTCAAAAATTATAACCCAAAGTTTAAGTTATAACTTTAAAAAGGGTCGCATGCCTTATGGTGACATCATGCCATGTCATTCCAATTAATTTTTTATTGAATTTTGACTTTTTTAATTATTTGACTTTAGTGCATTTTCTCAGAATTTAGCATTTAAATGCCATTCCGATTCTCTGTTAGCCAAATAACGCCTTCTAGGGTGTTTTAGCTGCCCGAAACATAGTGAAAGTGGCCGAAACTCTAGGGGGACCTAGAACATGTCCATACGACTCAAAAAAAATGCCTAACACGCTTATATACATCAACACATGAACTTTAATAACCTCCTATGGCCTAACCACCAAGACGAAAATTCTAGCTTTGGAGAAGCGGTGAAAAACTCGAAAATTATACATCGCTTATTTAGCATTGCATAATTGACAAGGGAATAAACACCTTGGAATAATCGGATTGATAGCCCAGTCTTAGGAAGCCAAGTCCTTTACAAAAAGTTTGTCGTGTTAGAGCATTTATTACAACACCCCCGGGGGGTATGAACATGAATTTTATTAAAAAAGAGGCTCAATAAAGGCCTTGATGAACCTCGGAACCTTCTGAGCACTGATAATGAACAACTGGCTTGTTCATGACTTCGACGGCTCACTGGAAATCCCCTAAGTGCAACTTCGGTGATAACAGGCTGTATTATAATCTTTTGCATCAACTAATTATCCTAATGATTGCAAGATAACAAAGTCTGCTATCCAAGTTAAGATCGTTTCCATGCAGGTGCAAGATCGTGAACAAACACAAATCCAGCAAGTTACAATAATTTCAAACAAATATTGATTCAAGAGTTGGTGGAGGACTCAAACAGTTAGATTCCAATATGATTATATCATCCCTCTTAACATATTGAAAAATATATGTAAGGATGCATGGACATTTCAAAGAAATGCAATATTAGTTGCAAATGTTGCCTTCATACGATGAGAGCATACGTCTTGTCCTTCCGGATGACAACAAAGTTCATAATAGTCTTGGAAAGCATAAAGTGCGATGGCTTGGACCATTCATAATTGATGCCTCAACAATTCCAGTCCTATTTCTGTTTTACTGAAAGCTGTTTCCAAACCCAGTCCATGGTAGTAGGCCTAGTTAGTTGCAGAAAATGTGTGATAAAAGTGTTTTTCTATTTTAAATTCTAAATTGAACTTTGTAGAAACCTCCAATAGATCAAAAGGTGAAATGAAATCCAACAATAAAGTGGCAACTCCAATAATCATATGATGGTAAAGGTCTTTAAAGTTTATCGTCTATTATAAAGCATTAATGAGATGTCCATCAAGATGGCAAAGGTTCCCTTGTTCTTTCTTACTTTATACTTTTTTTTCTTCATTCTTTCTGTAAGAGGACAAAAGACTCTTTTCTGTAACCTGGACAGTGGACACTACTGATCCAATTTTTCAGAGTTCAAGGATTGGTTCTGAAGATTGCTATAAACTTTTGCACATTTGATATATCATATATCCATTAATTACATTAAACTATCATTTAACATCCATAACTGGTTCCTATTCTGAATATCTTATTGAATAACTCTTTATGGGCAAGATCCTAAGTTAGCATTTAAGATTAAGATTTTATGACCCTTACTCAACTGATAATATGAACCATAGTCAATCAACATTGCAGAGTTGATTGACATGACATAAATAATTGAGTATAATTCCTCATGATTGAAGGCTACAAATGAGGTTTTGTGGTTGATAAGAACACCGAAGAATTTATTTGATGGATATGAACACCAAAAATTTCTCTTTGATGGTTCTCTAATATAGTTCCCCTAAATAAGCCAAGGTCCAAGACCAAATATAGTGGACTTTCTTTCTTTACATACATGCTCTGCGCTATTGCTATCTTAACAGGCTCTTCAAATGAGCATCCTTAAAGAAATCGAGGAGATGCAAAAACTTTAATGTTAACTTTTTAGTGCTCATTCCCATGTTTAGGAATTTGCTATACAGATTATGAGTTTATTTAGACTTAAATGTAATATGCTTTTGTTCTAGGTTGAAAATGGAAAAGCTCAAGCTGCCAATTTTCCATTCTGCACAATAGAGCCAAATGTGGGTGTTGTTACTGTGCCAGATCCACGCTTGAATGTACTTTCTCAACTCAACAAGTCACAACGTACGGTTCCAGCCTTAATGGAGTTTGTGGACATTGCAGGACTAGTCAAGGGAGCTAGCCAAGGAGAGGTGACTATTTCTCAATGGTTTATTGCAAAATCTGGATCTTTATTGTGTACCTATTTGTATTTGGCTTCTAGATTTTATATCTAAGCTGGCCTTAAATACCTATATAATAAATTATCATATCTGCTTTTTGCAATCATATTGATGTCATTAAAAAGACAGCTTACTTGTATTAAAAAGACAGCTTGCTTATATTTTTCATAATTACAAATTTGGATTTTACCTTCTTGTTTCTTTTGTACGTATCTTTTCATCTTCCCAGGGTTTAGTTACTCATGTAGTCTATTGCATTTCTCCTTGTTCAAAAGAAAAGTGTAAAAACTAGACTTAAGGATGTCTTCCACCTAGATAATTTGGAATATCAGTGGACTCACTTTGTCCTTCAGATGTTGCCTACATTTTATGATGATGTGGTTGGTCTATGAAAGTCCACATGTGGTTCCTTCATGCACTTTTGTAGTCCAAGTAATATCATTGGTTTGAGGGTGATTATGGATTCTCCTTGTCAGCCAAAGTTATTATGTAAATATGTTCCATCAATTGATCCTGCATGATGCATCAACTTTGCTAAATCAAATGACACAATGCAGATTATAAATTGAAAGAAAAAAATATTTTAATGTGCATAAATGATCAAATTAGGTCAATGGGGCTCACAAATACAGAAAGCTACAATGTTTGTTCAGGAATGCTGTAGGCATCTTCAAAAACTCTAGAATCTAGATGTGTAAAAACGCCAAAACAAAATAACAATGCAAATGCTACTACTTGAAGAATGAACTGACTTGGGGTGGCAGGTGTGGGAGGGGTCCTTTTTGACTCTGCAGGAAATACAGAATTTAGCTTTGCATGGGGATTAAGTAGAATGACAAACAATCGGAGACAGAGATTCGTGCTCTATTCCTTAGCATATCCTTTTTAATTTTGCAGAACATCAAATTCACACTCATCTTTGGAGACTCCACTCTGATCATAGGATTGGTGACAAAGCGACAACAATATGACATAGCTCTTAGTTGAATGAAACAGAGAATTCAAAGCATGCTTGACACCTTAGAATCCTATTATCTGCTTCACATTTGTAGGATCAATAACAGACGGGCAGATGCATTGGCAAATTAGGTTTCAACTCTAACGAAAGGGCATTTAATTGAAAATGGGGGGAGCCCCCAAGTTATTTTTGATCCCCTAATGAACAATTAACAATATGAGCCAAACTTGTGCTGCATCCAGTTGGGAGAGAAATTGGAGTCTCTTTGAGCATGTACACTTCAAAAGATAGAACCGATTGACCCAAAATGCCTTGATAATTTTGTGTTTGTGAATTGTAATTTTAAATTCCAAGTCTAGGAATTGGAAGTTATGAAATTTGAAGTAAGAAATTAGTTTGTTTTAAATTTTTTGTTTCAAAATATTTTAGAACCAGTTTAAATTGTATTCTAAAATATTGCGTAAATCATTTCACATACATGATATTAGTTTGCATTGATTTTAGTGGCATTGACATGGACAACACTTATGCTACATTAGATTGGATTGCTTAACCAGTCCAAGAGGATGAAGAGCCAATGCTTATAGAGGAGGAACTAATATGGTTGGAGTGCTGCCAATGTTGATGCTTCAGGGGTAGGGGAAGGCACATCAGAGCTGTTTGTTGACACACATTCCTAGAGGCTAGGATTATTATATTTATTTGTTAATGCATATTTCATAATTTGTCATATGATTTCAGATTTGACTCTTTGAGTCTTGCAGCACTCTTGCCTCTTGACATTTGACAATCCTGAATCATAAGCCATAGTCCATGATGATTTTGTATAATCTTGAATCTATTTCTTAATCTTAAGCCATAAGCCATAGTCCATTTCTATTTTTTTTTCAATTTTTCCAGTTTTAACATTTATTGCCAATTCTGTTGCTCTGTCCTCTGAAATTGTGTGGGGCATCCTGCAACTGTACAATCGTCCCAAGTCCCTGAACCTTGGGTAGCATAGATTGTATATATCTATGCCCTAACTGTACCATCATCCCCAGTCCTTGATCCCTGAACCTTGGGTAACATAGATTCTATTTATCTATATATTCCATTTCCCCATTTCCTGAAATTTCCTAGGTGCTGTTCCCAAAACCCATACTTTTTCCCAATTTCAGGTAACATAGATCTGTTCTCATTAGAAAATGAATAAGCACAGGCTACATTCCAATTCTGGTGAATACGAAGATTTATGTGTGGCCCTGCTTTAATGAGCACATAAATATGTGCATAAAGAAACTGAGAGATCAAAATTTCATTTCCATTTCTTTGCTCATCATCAACTCTTGATTCTTTTTGCCCACTTTGGAATGATAAATTTAGACTGCAGAAGCAATTAAATATTTTCTGTTTATACATGTGCATCATTTGGATATTATGTTATATACTATCTCGTCTGAAGGATTATTACTTTCTGGTTGATGCAGGGTTTAGGAAATAAATTCCTTTCACATATTCGTGAAGTTGATTCCATTGCACAGGCATGTATATGGATCCTTTTAGAGTTTTTCTTTTGTTGTAATCACCTACTCATTTCTCCATTTCAAGCATAGTAGCATAATTCGGCCGTATTAGACTTTCCTGTACGGAAATTCGGAGGGAGTTCGAAAATCGCTGAATATTCGGCATAAAACTGATATTGTAAATTTGCTTTGGGTACAAATTTTAAGATAAGAATTATTTAAATTTATTGTTTAATTTTTAATTTTTCCCCACTATGCAAGTGCATAGTCTGTTTAGTGTTAGTTTTACATTTTAAAAGTTTAAAATTTATAATATATATTTTGTTTTATATTTTAGTTCTAAATATCAAATATTAGATTAGTTTTTATATTAGGTTTATTTTATAATATAAAGTTTAGTAACTAGTTATAATATTAGATTTTAGTTAATATAATATTTTTTGGAATATATTATTAGAAATTGGTTCTATTGTTTTATAATTTATTTTTGGCATTTTAATTACTTAATATTTTTATAATTAAATTTATAAATACATTATTAGATTGAAATGTTTTAAGATTTATATTTGAAGTTGTTTTTAATGAAAAATAAATGTTACATGTAAACAAGGTAGGGATTTGGAAAAGTTCTCCCCTATTTTGCCCGTCAAATTCCAATACTGCATGCAAATATTGAATGGTTAATGTATATTTTAAACTTTTCTAAAGTTTGAAAGATAAGTTTTTTAAATCTATAAGCAACGTACTCTCGTATTTTTTCCATACTAGATTTTTTCGTTATGTATTTTTTCTGTATCGAATCGTATTCATATCCGTATTCGTACTCGAATTATGCTACTGTACATGTTCATTGGTGATAAACGAGTTTTTCTAAACCTGTTTCACGGTAGATGGGCACTTTACTTCATACTAAATATCTAGTTAGTGCCGTTTTGCACCTTGGTTCTAGTGGCCTTTAAATAAATTTTCATATTTGCTCATTGTCCTTTTGGATCTTAGTTCTGGTGGGCTTTCAATAAATTTTCATTTTGATTGTATTTTGCTTTATATTTTTGATCACTCTCTTAATCAAAACTTTAACTATTCCATTATAAATTTCTATTCAACAAACATTGAAACATATTTATTGGAAGTTAAGCTACTCAGCTATTTCCTGCACTGAAACATGTAGGATCTGTAAGCTGTTCGTTATTTACTCTTTGATTTTACAGCAAATAGAAGTTTTACTTTTAGTCTTATGTTCTTTGCTATCTTGGTCTCGCGGAAAAATAAATAAATTGAAATTTGTGTCTTGGTCCTCTTAGATTGGTACATGAAATTTAAGAAATCACCTATCATGGATTGCTTAGAGATCGACCACTCAACTTGTCATATCTTCACCTACAGTTTGATCTTTTTTTATTTGTCTAGAAATTTTTGATTCAGAAATCTCATTTTTCTGCTCTGTGAAATACAGTGGGCCACTAAAACATAACACTTTTTTTTTGTCAGAGTTTCATCTGCCATGTATAGCCTTGCACTGTGCAGCAAGGATTGCATTCATTGACTAGTGCTTTCCTGTTTGTTTTTCCTTCTGTTAAATCATGATATGTTGTAGTTACCACACCAAAAAGATTCTATGGATGGCTGGACAAAATTGAACGCATATTTTCAATGGTAGTAATTTATATACAGCTGTGACATCAGGGACTGCAATTAGTTAGAATCAGTGGTATGAGATAGAAACTAGTTAGAAGGAGCTTCTTACACATTACACAACATGATATAAATGATTTAAAAGTTTTAAACCAAAATCAGCAGGAGGTTGCTTCCCACATATATTTGACTTCTATTGTTATACCCAGTTCTGCTGCCACGTACCAACCCTTTTGCTCTGACACTGCTTTTTAAGATTTAAGGCAGGTATTACCCTTTGGATGAACAAGATGTGATACCAATTGTAAGATAGACAGATCAATCGTCTGTTATAATTAGAACATTGACTTACAGATCTAAATGCGATGGCTAAACAGATTTAGAGCAACAACACAATTACATAAATATACCGCACACATACAAAGCATAACATTCACAGTATACAAATATATGTTAAGCACAAAGACCTGTCTGTTATTTTGTTTAAAACAAAAGCACTCAAATATTATAGGGCATTGGTAACTGTAAACACTTTAATACATTTACATTGCATCTATTTAACCCGGTTGGCTAGCTCAAGTGGTTGATTACTTTGAGTTTCATGTAGGAGGTCTCTGGGTTGATTCCTGGGGTTGGCTGCCTCTGTTGCATGCCTCACTCAATGTTCCTACCAGGTTAGGAGTGGTAATCACGACCAGTGGGTTTACACTGGGTACCATTCACAAAATCTGGAGATGTGACTGGGGTTTTCCTGTGAGGTTTTCCTTGGAAAAAAATATACATTACATCTATTTATGCACAAAATGGCTCCAATCAGCGGATCAATCTAGCCCTAGGGTCAGAAGATGTTCATCTAGCATTCAACATAGGAGAAAGACACTGTTTCCGATGAAAAAAAAGGTAAAGTTTATTGGAATCATATTGTTGAAGTGACTTCTCAAGTCTCCAACCGCAATTTCTCTAAAAAGGCCCTTGCATATCAATATTCAACTTGTACTAATTCTCAGGAGGAAGCAAAACATAATGTCTTTGATGGTCGACTTATAAGAGGATAAAAGAGCTTTCTGATGAGCTAACTTGCTCCAATCCTTCCATTTCTTTTATGCAAAGTCCCAAAGATCCTTCCAAAAGAAGACCCCCTTCTTACTTAGCCCATGAGCTTGAAATTTGGGACAGTTAGAAATACACTGCTCTTGATTTATCCAACTCCAAATAGGTTGCCATGCCAAATCCTATCCACCATGACCCCTAGAGAAGTTCTAACTTCCATCTAACCAAAGGAGTGACAAACCTCCAGGTTTTTTGTATGATTGATTCTGACACTTTAAGTAGTTAAGGAGAGGAAATATTGTAACACAACCTAAATAGTAAAAGGAGATCATATCAAAAGTAGATGATGAGCAGACTGAAACTTATGTTGCAACAGAATCTTCCATGGGGTCGATCCTTCAAGGCACTTGACAATCCATTTCGCAGCCTGCATCCCCATATCAATAATGCTAAGACCACCCTCCTCCTTGGGCATAGTGCAAATTTTGCAGGGAACTGTAGGAAGACCTCACAGGGAACCATAGGAACAAAGAAAGAACTTGAGAATCTTCTCTGGTCTCTTGAGTTGAACCCTATTTGGGATCCAGCAAAAGACATAGTAGATCTGCGACGCTTGGAGAATATGCAAGACCATTGTAAGCTTCCCAGCCTGTAAGCACTAATTTCTGCACTTGTAATGATGATCTAGACCTCTGAAAATCAGCAATGGAAATTAGTACAACTTATAGGAAAATCCACCTACTTTGTCATTGATGAACCTCCTCTTCGTTTCGGCTGGTGCATGCCAGCCTCAAGGTGGTGTCCCTAATCTTTGTATATTGCTGTCCAGCCTATAAATCTGCAATAAAAACTCATAATAGCAGCAAAGAATGATCTTTGGCTTGCAATTAGGCCACCAAAGAGATAAAAAAAATAAATTTTTGATTTTTAATGGTGGAAATTCCAGCATGCAACAGTTTTAAATGGTAAATAAATGGGAGAAAGGTTCTCTATATGACAACTAATTATAAAAAAAGGCCTATTACTTCTAAAATCCATACACATACATCAATACATCAATGCATCAATGAATCAAAGAGCTAAAGGATTAGCATAGTCAAACTCTGCTTTGCATTAGATAAAAGATTGAATACACCACAAAGACAGTAACAAAGCTGATCTAGTGATGATCCCTGCACAAAAATAAAGAAGCCAAGAGAGAAATGAAGAAGAGTGGAAGAGCAATATGCCGTCGTTGCTAAGAATATAGATAAGATAAGATAATTTTATTAATGTCCAACAAATGACTACAAAAATAGGTCAATAGGACTGTGCGGTACCATGATAACAATACAGAGATGGAGCCCAAAAGTAACTCATCTAAAAACAACCTAAAAGCAAAACTCAAACCTATCCCTAACTCCATAAATAGAGGGCCGATATCGTAAAGATATATACAAAGAAAGAAATATGAAGAGAGTTGATCCTGAAAATGTATAAAGGGAGTGGATCCGAGGGATGTAATACAAAAATGATGAAATTGTTGCTATCATGGGGCATTGGAAGCATCTCTCCTATCATTTGAGGCCGATTAAAGGAAGCTCAAAAGAGTACTTTGTCCGGAGGAAGAGCTAGAAGCAGAGCTACAGTGGGTAGTGCACTACTACTTGGAGGAGGGAGCTTGACGCTGTATCCTAGATGAGGTCATTCGGTTGTTGGGATGGGGCCGAGACTAGTCTCGTCATTGGTGTTGGTTGGAGGTGGAGGTGGACCGTTGTGTCCTAACCGAGCGGTCAAGGTGAGTGCATCATTTGTCTGTCTCTTGGTGCCCATAGAGGAAGGGATCACCGAAAAGAAGGACATGATACTCAAAGTGGAGATTGGTCCCGACTGAGAATGTCACTAGAGGGTTATAGAGTAAAGCCAGAAGGCCTCCTGCAGGTATAATTCTAGACATCTTTGATCAAGGTATCTGCAGAATCTAGTCAAGGTCTGAAGCTCTGTGAGAAGAAAGTCCTTGAAGAGATAATGGAACCGCCCATAGATCTCATAGTAAATAGGACGCCAAAAGATGAAGTGCTCCTTGGTCTCAACCTCTCGGAGGTGACATAACTGGCAAATCTTGTCTGACTGGTTGAGTTGGTGATCTGTCTAATCTGAAGATGATGAGAGACCATTCTAAACCGAACTAAAGTAATACAAAGAGCATGTTCCCAATGGTGGAATGTGTAGCGGGGCCAAACAATGAGACCGTCTCTCAAAAGTGCGTAACGTAGAGGGCCATCTTGGGACGTAACCCCCCCATAGGGTTGATCCAAGAAACCTGCAAAAAATGTTTATGATTGTCATCTCTAATGACTTTGTTAAACTCTTGCCTAGGAGGTAAGAGGCAACTAGGCATGTCCAAGAAATGTCTAAATGGAGGAAGCTGGTGCATCGCAATACCGATAGATGCTAGAAGATCTGCAACGCCCACAAACCAACATCTAGGGTAGCTTGAAAAATTGGTTGAGGAGATGGCCTCTAAGGAGAGAGAGAGGGAAGACCCGATCTCGCCCTATCATCGAGTCTACAAAACTCCGAAGGCGGTGTAAGATGGTTGTAATAAATTCTAACCATCTTCCTCTCCTCAAACCTTACTAAATAGATTGGCCTAAAGGCCCTCATTTGCCCCCATTAACTGATAAGACATGCATAGAGGGCCAGATGACAACGAAGATGAGGGAATGCACCCTCCCTTACTGGAGTTCTCATCTTGCATGAGAGAATGCGCCCCCCCTTTGTTGGAGTTCAATTGTCTCTCATGCTCGAGTTAAGTGTCTAGTTTAACTAAACTTGTCTTCATGCACTTCACCCTTGACCTTGTGTACTTCACCTGGCTTGCATGGCTTAGTTAAGTGGAGCAAGTCTCATGCATGCACCTTGTTCAAGTCTAGTTTTCTTTAGTCCCAAGCATGCACTCTCCTCTTCATGCATGCGTCGAAGCATGTATGCCACATGTCACCCATGCGTGGATGCCACATGTCATACATGTACATATGTCACATGTCATGCCTGCATGGCCCACTGCTAAAAATAGAAAGTGCTCACATGTGTGAAGATTTTATACTCATATGACTCAATTTTTTGCATATAGTCGTATTGTCACAAAGTCTAAAGGTCTTCAAATTAGGAAGAGAACAATCACCAATACACCTGTGACACCTCAGGGCCTTGTCCCAAATGTGTCATGCTAGGTAAGGGCCTCTCTCTTTAGGCTTCCCAGATCCGCCTGAGGCAGATCTAGACTAGCCATGGGAGGTGTCCCCGGTTTTGTTTTCCCAAGCACTAATCGAGAAAGATCTTAGCTTTCCAAATGTATTCAAAGATCTTAGCTTTCTAAATGTATTCATAAACTGATTTTGGATGGAACAAACAGGGTACCCTTGGGTTTTAGGCAAAGTATCAAAATGGTATTTTGGGTGAAACTCAATCTAGGAATGAAAAATGATAAGAGCAACAAACAATAACTCCTAGAATGATTCTAATAAGTAACACACGAGTGGAATAAAGATACAAGAGTGACATGAGATTTTAATGAATTACTGAGTGCACTTGATGATTGCTAGGCTTGGGTTAAGTAATAACTTATATTAAGAATTTAAGAGTATACATATCAAATTAGCAAGCCTAAAACAAGTCTAGCAGAATGACAAACAATACCATAAAGAGTAAAGTGCTAAGGAATAAATTTCAGCTTTCTCCCTGTTACCTCCTAACTTGTAGGGGTAATTTCTGAACTTTTGGCCAAAGCAGTGAGTTACTTTGAACAATAAAATAGCACGTGAAAATACATAGAATAAAGCTGCTCGCTCTCTGCCAAAGGAATGATCATGATCAGGTATGTCAAGACTGTAGATATAAGTGCCCAGGAAGAAAATGAGACATGTGGTTATGAAGGTCTTCCTTTCTGCAGAGCCCTTGATGGAGGAGAAGATTGTTTCCTATGATCTAGAGCTCTTAGAGTGTTCTGTACGGCTTACATTCAGCTTCCATCTTGTCGTTTTTAGTGTGGTATGCTCAACTATCATTCTCAGCGTGATGATAACAAAATGTCCCCAGTAGCAAATAACACACCTGTAGAAGAAAAAGGGAAATCAAGTGTCAGATAGGCACCCATAAGCATCTGTTAAGATGATCTTACAAAACCACAGAGATAAAGGCTCTGTCAACATAATGTTCCATAAAGAGGGAAGATTACGACAGAGAACTACACTCATAGAAATGGAGCCTGAGTCAAATAAAAGGCAAAGGAAGGATGCAGGAGGAAATTCCTCAAGTCAGTCCACAAAGCATAAGCAACAGAATCGTATTTACATCTATGGAAACTACCACGCATACTATGGTTATCGGGTTGATCGAGCTTTGGGTGAAGACCCAAGGATGACATTCTTGAAGAAGGAGTGGTTTGAAGGCAGGGATTGCCTCGATATTGGCTGCAGTGAGGGTTTTATCACTATCAGCATAGCACAAAAGTTTACATGCCAAAGTAATGTTGGCATAGATATTGATGGCAGGCTGATAGGCAGAGCAAGACAGAACCTTAAAGCAATGGCTGGTATTGAGGAAGATGGTGAAACAATTAAACAGTTTGCTGGAGAAAGAGACAGGAAATAAGCTGGATGATGCAGACATGATGGAACAGTCTAGCGAAGATGAAGACACATCAAATGAATTCAAAGGTACAGAAAGGAAGATATGGAGAATGAAATAGTCGGAACACTCCATCCTCCATTTGCTATCAGTGAAGAACATGGTGCATAGGAGAATCGACGTAGCGTTTGATAGTCGCATCATTGGGTAAATCGTCCTTGTTATCGACATATTCAAATTGGTGCCAATGCGTGGAGGTCCACGTTTTTTTTTGAGCACCACATTTCCCCACGTAGTTTAGAGCCGTTTTATTTTTTGGCAGCCAATTCGTGGAATTTTGGCCAGACCTGCATCTACCATTGGCAGTCGAGTCGTGGATGGAGTTTAGTTATGTGAGTTCCACATCAAGATAATCGTAAAGCAATCCAAGCTGTGAGAAAGTCGAAAGATTGGATTTTTTGATGCCCAACAGTTGTTTACGGTTGTGTTTCTTTCGGCGGCTAAGCTGATTGAGGGTACTGGGCGTTGAACTGAGATTGGCTTGCTTTTCCTTGTGCAGTCGATCAGGCTAGACTTCACCAGTCACGTCGAGTTTTTTTTTGGAGCAGTTCATGCTACGCAAAGCTGCTTGCTAACCGACGTATCACTTCATGGACGAGAGTTAAAGGGTTATCGCAGGTTTCACTAGCTGTTAGTTTGTCATATTGGTTCACATAGCAGAAACGACAGATCATAATAAAACTCCTCTTCATGTTCTATGGGCCCTCTTTGGTTTTGAACGATTAGTCAAGCATTGGATATGCTTTAGTTAGGTGGAGTTTCTTTAAATAAAGTGGTAGTTTCACTTTGGCTTTGTATGGTTTTGTTTAGGCGTTAGTAGAGACAAAAGTGGATCTCAATCCACCTTTTTCTTTCTTTTTTATTATTTTATGGCCTTTACTTTATTTTTATGATATAGCCTTTTTGGCCTATAAAGAGCATGGCTCTTTTATTGTAAAGGATGGAAAAACTGTGAGGGTTTTTTCCTAGAGATTAATGGAAAATGTATCTTTTTGGGTTTCATGGTTGTACAGTTGAGCACTCGCATGGATGTGTGGCGTGAACTTGTATGAATGAGCATTTGTTGCTAGAGGCCTGTTTCCTTTCTATGTTTGCGTCGAAGACCATAAACGGATGCTATCATCCTATTGGAAGGTGCAAATCCTAGCAGTGGCTTTCCTTTTCCCTTTGTGAGCGTGCATACACGGGTATTGATGTTTACATTTTATCAAGTTTGATTGTGTAGTATCTCCTTTGTTTGCATAACGCATCTTCCGCAATTAGGAGAAAGAAGATCTAGTAGTTGCACCATTGATACAAGGCCCTCGTGGGTTCTCCCTTGACTCCATTTCTCCCTTTAGGTTTACCGGCACTGGTCCATAGTGATGTTTGATATTTTCCTCCTTCCATCAACCATTCAATTTACCTATTATACTACAACCATTTACTCTAACGCAGCCTCTTCTATTCACCTTGTCTGCCATTGTTTCTTGCCTTAGTGATCTCAACATTAGGGACGCCCTCCTTGAGTTGGAGAAGAGCCAACCTGAAGTGAGGAAGAGAGGAGTGTGGTGACAGTGGCTGCTCTTTTTGCAGTTGCCATCGGGCCGGTGTTCCTAATTTTGGGCTTTGACACACACACGCCGACCAGGAGCGGCAACACTCCCTATCCACAAATATGATAATCTAAGCTTTAAAACACACAAACAATTCAATGTAGGAAAGAGTGAGAAGGATGGGTATGTTTTAATAACGCCTTAACACTTAAATACCCCTTCCGTGCCAAAATATCAGATCTGAAACAATTGTGAGAGAGAGGTAAAAAGCGGATGCAAGGGCAAAAGAGCACTACCCAAGTGGTTGAAAATGATTTTAAGATTAGTGTCTATCTAAGGGGCATTATGGAGTCTTAAACAAACACACATTCAACAAGAGAACCCCCCCCCCCCAAAAATAGCATGAAAGCTACAATCAACTATATAGCACTCTGTTGCCTCCTTTCACACACCTCAGGTTTAGTGTGGCATAAATTTTCAAGCCACTGGGTGCGTCCCTTGGAGCAAGTCTTGAGTCAAGTGCTGTCACCTGATCTTGACTCCTCCGTTTAGGTTAATTCCTAACGAAGCCAAAGGGGGTAGTCCCTAGAAAAGAGTTACTAAGACTCTTATTAGTTCTTAGTTACAGATGTGAAATTATTTAGGAATTTTGAGATTGATTTACTGAAACAAGGAATTGAAAATTACAGTTTATGCCAACAACATGTAATCAGTAAAACATTCCATTCAACATATAGAAAAGACAAAGGTATGATTGCTTATAGACCAGTGCCAAAATGGAGTAAAAAAATAGAATGTTGTTGTAAAGGGAATTGCTTTGCAATTGTGTTCTTGGTCAGTTTTACTTTTATTATGATGAGTGGATTAGGGGGAAAGGGAATTCTAGATATATCGTGAGGTACGAGGAATATGTCCAGATTTTGACAAGTGTGGCTCAACACGAGAAAATGTGGGCTAGATCGGAATCGCAGTGGTGTGTCCAACACTACACCAAATGAGGGTATAGCCTGACGGGGCCCTGTAGTCACTATTTAGTTGTTCCCACTTTCTCTGAAGAGTTTTCCCATCAAAGTTGCGGTGGTGTGGTCAACACTCACCAAATGAGGGTGTAGCCTAATGGGGCCCTGTAGTCACTATTTAGTTGTTCCCGCTTTCTTTGAAGAGTTTTCCCACCTATGACAAACTTCGAAATGCCAGATTTTTGTTTGTTAAAGGGGATCGATTTTAATTAAAGATGAGTTTTTAATTAGATGTGGAAAATTATTGAATGCAACACTTTCGCTTTTGGTTATTCCAAAGATCAGGAAAACCTGCAATGGACAAGAGCATACACGGAAGGGGCGAAATGTTTGTTCCAATTTTGATTGTGAAAACAAAATGTGTGACTAATTACTACACTATAAATATCTTTTCCCGTACTCGAGTAAGCTCTTTTAGGTACTTCGGTAGAGCATAGTGGGTTGGTATTCGTTTTCAAATGATAAAAAAAATTCGTAAAGTAAGTAAACTTGATTGATCTAACTTTATTGAAAATGAAAACTACTCTAAGAAATGAACTTAAGATTTAAAGCAAAGAAATGCGAAATCAAACAAGGGGTGATACAGGCTCCCCCCAATGGGGGAAGAGGGGTGTGGGAGCTTTAAAGCCCACCTGCTTTTTATTACTTTTATTTACAAAGTGCTTTTGAATAAGGAAAGAATGCCTTTGATCCTTTAAATAAAGGATCAAAAGGCTTACAAAGCTTGGAAGAAGGAAAGAGGAGAAGAGGCTCTAGAATGGTTGCTTTGGATGGCTCAAATCCTCAAAATTCCACCAATGCTTCCGCTTTCCTATTAGGCAAAAGCAAAAAACCAGCAAACTAGTAATTCTACAAGTTAGTGAATTAGACCAAAAAATACATAAAAATACAAAGGCTAAGTACTTGCAAAAGATTGGAGAGTCTTATAACTTCAAGTACTAAAGATCCAATGTTAGATATAAGCTTAAAATGACGATTTAAGAGCAATTTTAGATCTAACTAATAAACATGTAAACAAGCTAAAATGTTTGATAAACCTTTAAAGAATCAAAGCTTGTTAAACATGTAGAAAAGTAACTAAGAGAGAAAGATTTAAACTTTAAGAGATGGAAGAGAAACCCTCAAGCTTAAGCTTGAACATTGTCAAGAAGAGGAGGTGCTTGTAGGACAAAAAGCATTTTATCCAAGGAAAAGTAGTGAAGAGGAAGAAGATGCAATTGAGCTCCAAGTCCTCCTTCACCTTTGGGAACCTGCAAAGCTACACAACCTTCAAACAAGCGAGATTAAATCTAGTATATTTTGATAAAAGAAATTTGGGAGAGCCTCAATATATCTAATTCCATTTAGTTACTTTTAGATCTGTCATAACAAAACATAAGTAAGCAAATTGAAGCTACAAATGCATACTTAATGGGCTAGTAGTAGCCTTCTTAAGCTAGTAAATCATCTACAAGCTTGAAATATGAGAAGTATAACTAGCTAAATATCACCTCAATGAAACTCAAGCATTCACAACTATGAAAATTTGCACCATAGAGACCTCCAAAGTCTTAAATTTATTCAACAAAATAGAGAAGCAAATAAGCATAACAACAACAAAGGTTCAATCCTCCATCCAAAATGAGGAGAAAGACCCTGCTGAAATAGCCAAATAGAGCAGGAGGGGGCGCATTATACCCCTCTTTCTCTCTTAGTGGTGCATTAGCCACTGAGAGAGGAGGGCAATTTAACTTGAGGTGAAGGAGATAAATGAGGGATTGTGTTAGAGTTTGCTTCAAGAGGATGGCACCACCTCTCAAAAGGTTGGCGTCCACTCCTTGAGATTCTCTCCCATCCATTGTGAAGTCCCAACCTCAAGAAGTGCGTCCCATCCATGAGAGATTGCACCCTCTCTAAGAGGAGATAACTCGCCCTTTCCTTGATTTGATTGATATTTTCTTGATTTGGTTCTCAATCAACTCCAACATGATATCTAGTTAACTAAATTGGACTCCGGACATGTCGTAGACATGTTTCCATTGATGTAGGAATTTGTCCTCTTTCCTTTTTTCCCAATTATTTGACACTTTTTGGCTTTTTTTGAGAGAATTTCATTTAAATGATAAATAATCACTCATATACTTAGGAAAGTGGGTTTGGGGTATAGTGGGTGCTCTAAGTTAGAAAACGAGCACCCCCATGGTGAATTCCCCCTCTAGACCACACTTTTATGACATTTTGATTTTTTACAATTAACTTATTAAGAAAATTAACTTGTTTTTACGGGAATTTTTTTTAATCTTGGAAATTAAAAAAAACCTATGGGGGGCCTAGTGCATGTTCATATGACTCAAAAATGATAACTAACATGGTAATATACATAGACACTTAGACTTTAATAGCCTCCTACGGCCTAACCACCAAGGTGAATACTCTAGCTTTGGAGGTTTGAGTGAAAAAATCAAAGATTATATGTCGCTAACAAGTAAGATATAATTAACAAGGAAAAAACTCTCTAGAGTATAGCATTAATAGCTAAGTCTAAGTTGGCCAAGTCTTTTACAAAAAGTCGCCATGCTACGTCAGCTTATTACAATTTCCTCGTAGGGTATGGACATGCAAAAGTCTAAAAGAGGGGCCAAAAGTTGGCCCTAAAAGGACTTTTGAACTTTTGAGCACTGATAATAAACAAGGGACTTGTTTCATAACTTCGACGGCTCATTGGAAATCCAACTAAGTGCAACTTAGGTGGATAACACACTCAAAGCCCTAAAAAATGCAATATAAAAAGTACAAAAAGTTTCAAATAATGTGACAAATGGTTTTCAGAGTTATTCTACCAAAGATCCGGGGTACTTACCTTGTTCTGGATGTTTGATGGAGTTCCTTCTCCTTACTCAACAACCATTGAATAGATCTCAACTCAGAAAACTCTCATTCCTAGCTTGGCACACTTGTTACTTCAGTGACTTTCAACCTGCAAATACACAATAAATTATTAGCAAGTGAATCAACACAATAACTAAAAGAAAAACTCAGCATTTGCAAATTGATATGGCAAGAAAAAGGCAAGAGGAAATAGCAAGAAATGTAATAGCATCTAAGTAGATTGATTTCATCCACAAAGATCCCCTTTGCCAAGAAAACCAAGACGCTATGGGAAAAATTGGCCTCCAATCTTGCATGCAAACACAAATAAAATCTCCCAAGACTAGCAATGACAAAGATCTAGTAACAGTAGAAGCAAGGAAAGAAGGAAAATCCATCAACATTCATCCAAGAGATAAGAGATTTGCACAACAAGAGCTCTAGCTTTCATTACCATGGAAATAGGCCAAAAGTCCCTACAGTTGAGAGCTCACTCTCTTTTATAGATTGAGAGTGAGCTAAATCCCTAATCTAAAAAGATAGATGGTTGAGATTATAAGATGCTTCCTCCAACAAGAGAAAAGATCAATGGCTCGGATCTTTTCTCTCATTCACAAATTTTAAAATGGTTGAAAATTATATTATGGTGGAGGGGGGCGAATGAAATAAATCTTAAGTGGTAAGTGTTGTCCATCATTAGGGGCCAGTAGGGGCCCCCTTAGCGATCCATTTCACTTTTTACATCATAGAGTTTTGTAAAGTATAATTTCATTTTTCCTAAGTGTGCTCCCTTGGAGGAGAGTGTGCCCCGCCATGAGGAACCATGTAAGTGTTGAGTGGATGATGTCAGAATGATGAAATGATGATCAAATTGTGTTTAGGGCCACAAAATAAGACAGCCCAAGTCACTACTTTCCTTTTCTGGAATCTCATTGCCATACATTCCAAACCATAGGAATTTTTTAAATTGGACCTTAGGATAAAAATAATTAAAGTGCTATTAATTGGATCTCTGATTTTACTTGCTTGGAATGAAAATCTGATGCCACAGATGAGTTCCTTGACCTCGGAAACATCAGATGCACCGAACTTGTGCCAAAGTCCAATCTAAAATGCCTTGTTTAAATTCAGCTCCAAATAATTAAATTAGACATCGGCTAAAATTCCAAACTTGAGAAAATATTTCTATTTTTAGCCAATTAACCATTTTTACCCATATCTAAATCAATAGGGAATTGTGTTATGCAAAGTGGAATGAGTGGAATAGGGACAAGGTCAACAAGGTAAACCAAAGGGTCAAGGAATGATTCAAGAAACACTGTGGAGACCTGTTAGAGAACAAAATGTATATAACACACAAACTAACACAAAATGTGATGCTATTCTAATGTCCTACTCACCATACTTATCAAATAACCACCGATTATAAAGTAAATCCTAATGCAAGTCAGTCCATCAATATCACATATAATCATCCATAAAAATAACCTTAGGACACACTATTTGGTACACAATTGCTATATGTAGGATAAATCATAGCCACATACTGTGAGGCTCTGTAAGTCAAGATCCATTCCTCTGTCCAATAGTGAAGAAATCCACTATATGCAAGGTTCCAAACTGTATGGCAAGAGATCCCAAAATCAGTAGGTAGATGACCTAGGGTCCTACTCTAGAACTTTGCCCCACTCAACGGATCTAGCTATAATCTCTAACATTGAATTTCATCCATTTGCAACTGATGCTCTGTCTCTAGTGCTCACTGCTAGGGACTGCTAAGAAATCTGGTTTGCTCAAGCAAGAATGAGGAGTAAACCCCCCTACATAATCTGTGATAACAAGTCTGAAGATGTCCTTAGAAATGGACAAAATAAGCAATGTCTTTTGGAAACATGCATTTGCCACACAAAAACATGCATGCAACTGCCATGCAAAGCCATGCAAGACCATGCAAAGCCATGCAAGACCATGCAAGTCAAACCGTAACTGCCAAAAATAGAAGCATCATGCATGTCATCCATAATAGGTTCATTGGAGTCCTGAGCTTGTAAGGATACCAAAAATGTAATCATCTTTTCCATGAAAAGTGCAACGCTTCCTCAAATAAGGTGAATGCTCTCCATGAAAAGGCTCCAAAAGGCATGCATGGAAAATTTACGATTCGACCTTTTAAACAACAGTTTTGTAATTTGTAACTACCTCAATATTTTTTAGATTTTTTGTTACAATCACTTTTTGGAAATCCTGTGGCCACTCTACATCTAATGGCATTGAGATTGCACAATTTTGGGCTTGGGTACTCTGTCAAAAGATAATTGCCCTTGAAGCTAGGACTCCCCTCCAAAAACGTCCCATCAAAAATGGCCTAGATGAGTGTTTAAAGAACCCTCCAAAGGGTGGGTGTGCATCAAGGAAGACCAACGAATGTGTGTAAAACAATTCATCCATCAAGTAAGACCCTCCATGTGTAGTATTTCATCAAAGTAAGGAATGAATGCCCACATAAATGATATCCACATATCAACCAACCAAACTTCCATTCCTCAAGCCATGAACCAATGAGACCATCAATCCATGATAGAAGCATTGAAACGAAGGAGAATGTCTCCACAATAAACACCCATCGTCATGAAGGAGGGAATGAACCCCTATACAATGCAAGAATATGTACCCACACGCCAAAGATGAAGAAAACAAGAGGGCACCCGACCAATGATGGTACCCATTAGTGTTATGAAGTCATCTACGTGATATAAGGCAAGAGCACTAGACAAGAGAAAGATCTTCACATCATCAAACAAGTGCCACAAGGAGGGTGCTCTATGGAAAATCACATCAAAGGGCCTCAAGTGCAATCCATGTCTCATGAGCTAGAGCGCTACAATAAGATAGGCTTTCAAGGCCACCATGGCAATATCAACCATATCCCATCACAGACATCCATATGTTGGTGCATCATCAATTCTAGGGGTCATCACAATAATGAATAAAAAATATATCATGAAAGAACATAGGCCATATTAAAGCCCCATCAACTTGTAACCCTTGTTGAAATTGTGATAAAAATCACATGTGGGCAACCATACAAAATGGGGGGTAACAAGAAGCATTCTTTAGAATCAACTTAATAACCCCCTAGTTAAGAGAGGTTGTGAAGTTACTTGAAGAAAAAGCCTCATTGTCCATGAAGCAAAGTTCTCCTCTGATTGTATCCCATGTTGCTTTGAGAAACTCACATGACAAACCATCAATGTTAGGAGACTTGCCATTCTTCTTGGAGGAAAGAGCTGCAAAGTGATCCTCCATAGAAAGCATAACATCCAACCTTTCTCGATTTACTAGGCTAACCTTCCTAGGGATTACTTGGTATTAGGTTCGCCTTGGTACCAAAACAAAGTCAAAAAGTTGATAGAGGGAGAAGATGCCCTAAAAGTGAAAACCAAACAACTGTCTAATCTTGGAAGTGTCCTCCAAAGATCCATCCTCTTGTTAGAGTCCAAGGATTCGATCAACAAAGACCAGTGGAATTTAGAGCCTTTGTCTCATTCCTTAACCCATTGGAGATAAGTGCAAACCTAAGTTTCACGAAACGGGAAACGAGGACGAAATGGGGAAACTTTGAAACGGGGGAAACGTGACCCCCCAAAATGTTGGAAACGGGGAAACACGATATATATATATATATATATATATATATATATATATATATATATTAAATTAATACATGTCCACGAATCATTGCTTAAACTGGAATCCTATTCATTAATAGCACCCTATGCCTCCCTCCTCTAGGCTGTAGCCCTTGCCTCTAACTCAAATTTCAAAGTTGATCCTCTAAGGACATTAGTCAACAACTCAACACCCTACAATTTTGATGAAACGTCATAATCCAATCATTAAAATAAGGTAGAAAAAGCTTCCCATGCTTAATAAGTGATTTTGCTTGAGTGAAGAGTACATTTTTATTAAGGTCATGGCAGAGGAGTTCAACAATCAACACCACCAACATCAAGGTACACATAGGGGTTGATGTGCTTAATTAAATGCAAATTCCATACCCTCATACATAATAGAATCTGGTGGAAACTTTGCAATCTTGAAATCCTGAAAACTATTAAGTCTGTTGAATTCTGAATGGGATCTAAAATTCTACTTTTTGCATATAAGTCCAATGAGTTTGGAACCACTCTCAAACATCTTGAAACAATTTATGGCAATGTTAAAAATTTAAGTAAAAGGATGGAAAATAAAAGATAAGGAGAAAATAAAATAATTTAACATTACTATTAATAACACCAAATACTACTGCACCATGGCAATATTTTTTGGAAACACGACCTCTTGGACTGCATCCGTACTGGAAACATGTTTCCGTATGGATGAAACACATTTCCATATTGGAAACGTGTTTCGTCCGTACGGAAATGTGTTTCCACGCCGTACGGGATGGGTTTTGAAACGACGAAGCGATGGGGACGGGGTTGAGGCCCACGTTTCCTGCAACATAGGTGCAAACCCTACCTCTCTTGGAAATATATTCGTCCTTTCTCTGGACAACACTCTCCCTTGTTGTTGCATCTTTTTGAAGCAGGGTGTTGCGCAAATCCTCCTCGGAGAATGTACAAGCCTCTTTTGGCTGCATTCAAGCCTTCGTTAACTCCTCTTGTGTGGAATCAGTTGACCCCATCCTGACATGAATTTAAACATATTGAAGGGAGTTGGATCCCACCAATGCAATGGCCTTGTGTGCCCTTGAGGCCGAAGGGAAAGATTCCAACCCAATGGACTAAAGCTCTAAAATTAGAAAATTCCAAGTGAGAAGCATTTAACTTGAAGAGGAAAGATCGAGATGTATCATCTTGATGCCCAAACTATAGAGATGTTTGGATGAGCAAGTGATCAGAGTGTTACAACTAGATTTCAGACCTATGTGGCAAAGTCCTAATCCACTAGTGCTACAAGTGTAACTGTAGAAGATGATTGCCATTGTTGCCCCAACAAAGATCTTCCCATGTTCTCGGCCTTCTAGAAAGGCCAAGGGAGGCTTCCCTAAAGTTTTCTAGGTTGAGTTTGAAGGAATGGATCTTGAGATTTCAAACTTGACAAGGGTAGAGGAGTGCTTGTAATTAGTTTAAATCTCAAGTGAATGCTTGATCTAGAGAATTGCAAGTGAATCAACCAAATAGGTACTTCTTAGAAATAAATATTTGCTCATTCGTAGAATAAAGATCATTGATGGATATAAAGTGAAGATACCTATGAAAGTTAAAATCAACATTGAACCATAGCATCAGACTTTATATTTAGACATGTTGTTGGCTTATTTGCCCAAAATCATCCATAAATGTCACTATCCAACAGTGGCAAGGTTGTACTTGTTAGTTTTGTACCTAGGGAGGTGTTCCCCTAGGTGACTTTAGCCTTAGTCACTTAGAGAGGGGATATAAAGTGACCCTTGCATTAAAGTATGAGCAATTAATTTCATCCATTGATCTAATCTAATCTCCAGCGTTGGATTAGAGGAACCCTAGGGTTCACTCAAAAAGGTAAGGGAAAGGCATTTTGCATTATTCTTGAGAGAAGAAGAGTTGAAGAGAGAGAGCAGAGAAGAGGGCGCGAATTTCGAGGTGTTGGGCATTTTCAGACAACACGATTTTTGAGGAGAGGTATAGATTTGGCATGCATCCCAAGGCAGCCGTACAGTACAGTTTGTTGGCACAAAAATCGAGGAAGGTGCTGGGCACATTTATCGAGGACAATATTTATTTATGTCCGTACCTTGCACAGATTTCGAGGCCGTACAAGACATAAATCGAGGTCCGTACAGTCTGTACGGACTGTACCTTTCTGCACATTTTTCGAGGTGGAGTTTTCAGGCACATTTCTTGAGGCATCATTCTGATTTTTGGTGGCACAAAAATCGAGGTTGTACGACATTGTTAAATGCAGTCCGTACAGTACGGATTCTGAGGTTGCTGGCACAATTTTCGAGGACAGATTATTGCTGATATTTTTGGCACGTGTTCCAAGAAGGATTTGCACAGAAATCGAGGCAGCAGTAGCACGAAAAACGAGACAGACTGCTGGGTCAATTTTCTGGGTTGAGATAAGTTGGATTTTTGACTGTAAATGAATGTTTGATTTTTTATCTTGAAGAAATAATAAACTCTCTCTCTCTCTCACTGGTTTTCCCCTTGTGGGTTTTTCCAGGGCCATTGGCCAAAAATTCTTGAGTACTGTGTGTTGATTGGCGTGCATTTTATTTACTTTCTGTCCATGAAAAATGAATTTACATCAGTGTTATTAAGTTTGATATTTATGTTTATTTCCAGCATTTTAAATTTCTGAGAATGAAGTAAACTGAGACAATATTTTTAACTTATAACCGGAGGCTGAAACTTGTGAAAAATCTACATGGTATCAGAGCTGAGTGGGGCAGAAAACTAAATATTTGCAGACTGACAGTCATTTCTAGAATTCAGAATTTTTTTTGTGACAGTCGTACATTTTGTTGAAACTTGTTTTTTGAGAAAAAATGACTTCCTTTGGGTTGAGAACCGAGGATAGGTTGGATGGGGCAGTGAACTTTGTCTCATGGAAGGCCCGGATTTTACTTGTGTTGAGGGAGAATGAGTTGTGGGAGGAGGTAGTTAGAAACACTACAACAAATCCCATTGTCATTCCCGCTGCTACAGATGCAGTAGCATTTTAAGCATTTAATAAGAAAGATATTAAAGCCATGAGGATTATCTTAGATGCTGTTAAAGACCATGTTATACCTCACATTTCAGCGAAGGATCATGCGCATGAGATGTGGACTGCTTTGACCGGATTGTTTGAGAGTTCCAATGAAAATAGGAAGATGGTTATGAGAAAGAAACGGAAGAGTATCAAGATGGTCAAAGGAGAGGTTTGTGTGACTTATCTTACTAGAATCTCTCAGGTGAGAGATGAGCTTGTAGTTGTTGGGGTGGTGGTTGCTGGTCTTGAGCTAGTTCGTATAGCCTTGAATGGGGTGACTGCACCTTGGGATGTCTTTGTACAGTGTTTGGTGGCTAGAGAGAACTTACCATCATGGGACAGGGTTTGTGATGATTTCGTTCAGGAGGAGACTCAGAGGGCTCTTCTGCAGTGCAGTGGTTCTACTAGTAGACAGGATGAGGAGGATGTGGCGTTGATAACAAAGGGGAAGAATAAGAACAAGAAGGGTGGGCCCAAGCAACAGGATGGGCAGAAGAGGGATCTGAGCACTGTAAAGTGCTTTGCATGTCGCAAGATGGGACACTATGCTGGGCAGTGTCCTAACAAGAAGAAGAAGCAACAACAACAGACAATAGCTTCAGCGGAAGTCGACGACTTTGCCGCTATATTTCAGAGTGAGTTTTCACTGTGCACTGGGCATGTTGAGATTGAGAGAGCATCTATTCTCACCAGTGCGGATGTTGACAGACAGAGGGAGTTATCCCTGGTGACAGACCATTCCTACAGTGCATCTACTTCCAGCACTTGGTATATTGATAGCGGAGCCTTGAGCCACAAGACAGGTGCTCGTGAGATGTTCTCTGAGCTTTCACAGACAGAGACAGATGTGGAGGTTGTGTTGGGAGATGACTCAGCAGTCAGAGCTGTTGGGCGTGGGACCATTACCTTTCAGAGGGAGTCCATGAGTCCCATGGTGTTGAGAGATGTATTGTTTGTACCTGGGCTGAAGAAGAACCTAGTTTCAGTTTCCATGATCAAGGATCAGGGTCTTGGGGTGTCTTTCCTGGATGGACACGTGCATATGTTTCCCAAGACTGCAGGACCATCTGCTTCAGTTACCATTGGAGTGAGATGTGGGAAATTGTATAGGCTCTTGTTTCAGCCTTAGCATGCCTTGGCACATAGCAGCGGCAGTGAGCTTTGTGAGCTTTGGCATAGGAGGATGGCTCACTTGCATCATCCAACCTTGGGGTTGTTGAGACACATGGTTACAGGTTTACGGGAGTTCAGCACAGGGCAGAGTGATGTGTGCAGGGGGTGTGCTTTGGGAAAGTACACCAAGACTGCTTTTTCGAGCAGTGATAGCAGATCAGCAGGGACCCTTGACTTGATACATTCAGACTTATGCGGGCCGATGTCTTCTGTGTCCTTGAGAGGATACGAGTATTTTGTGACATTCATTGATGACCATTCCAGGAAGACCTGGATCTACTTTCTGAAGAGCAAGAAGTCCAAAGAAGTCTTGCGGAGGTTCCAAGAGTTCAAAGCTCTTGTGGAGAACCAACCGGGAGGAAGATCTGAGTTCTTAGATCGGATAATGGGGGTGAGTATACCTCCAAGGAGTTTGATGGATTTTGCAGACAGGAGGGTATCAGGAGACAATTGACAGTTCCGTATACCGCAGAGCAGAATGGAGTATCTAAGAGGAAGAATAGGTCCATTGTTGGAGCAACCCGAGCTATGCTACATGACCAGTCTCTTCCTTTCTTTCTTTGGGCTGAGGCTTTATAGATTCGAGAGAGAGTTTTCTCTCTTTGCTGGTGGTTGTAGAGAGAGAGCATCATCCATCACCAACAGGGATATTGAGGACCAGACAAAGCATTCTATGATCGTTGTGCATTCAATAAGTGCTTCCACTACTTCCTCCACATGGTACATTGATAGTGGAGCTTCGAGTCATACGACAGGTGTTTAAGACATGTCCATAGAGATAGCAAGTCAAAGGGAGTGTTGGATTTGATTCATTTAGACTTGTGTGGTCCCATGTCTTCTGCCTCATTGACAAGTTTTGAGTACTACATCACATTCATCGATGACTTTTCTAGGAAGACCTAGATCTACTTTTTGAGAAACAAGAAGTCAGAGGAGGTCTTGCTTCGATTCCAATAGGTCAAAGCTCTTGTGGAGAACCAGATAGGAGAGAAGATCAAGGTGCTCAGATCAGATAATGGGGGTGAGTATACCTCTCATGCATTCGATGCATTTTGTAGACAGGAGGGCATCAGGAAGTGGTTGACAGTTCCCTACACTCGACAGCAGAATGGAGTGGCTAAAAGGAAGAACCGTGCGATAGTGGGTTTAGCTAGAGCCATGCTGCATGATCAGAGTCTTCCTTTCTTCCTATGGGCTAAGGCCTATTGCACAACTGTTTTTGTACAGAACAGGAGTTCGCACCGTGCCTTGGGGTGCAAAACTCCCGAGGAGATGTTCATCAGAAAGAAGCCTGAGATAGGCCACTTCCGCATTTTTGCATGCCCTACATATTCCCATGCCCCTTCTGAGAAGAGGACAAAGTTGGAGGCTATTGGAGAGGGGCATTTTTGTTGGCTATGACGAGGTTTCAAAGGCTTTCTGCATATACCTTCCTGCACAGAGGAAAGTTGTGGTGAGGAGGGAGGTGAGATTTGAGGAGCGGGCCTTTCGAAAGTCTCGAGAGTCATAGGAGCAACAACAGATTACTACTCCATAGGTGACAACATCACAGAGTTCAGCGAGTCAGGGCACAGGGTCACACGTCTCAAGGGTGACTAGGTCACAGGTTACGGGTTAATTTGTTTGAGGGACACAATCTACAGGGACTTTTGGTACTGGGACAGGTTCATGGATCATAGGTTCAAAGGTTTCACCCTCATGTGATTCGGGCACACATGGTTCAGGTTCAGATTCATCATGCACATGATCTCAGACCACATGTACTTCTCCAGGGAGACATTCGTCAGATGAGGATGTAGAGGAGGGTCTGCCACAGGATGCTACTTCCAAGAAGAGAAAGCCAATTTGGCTTAAGGAGATTGTGAAGGAAGCAGAGGAGTCTGCGGGGCCACCTAGGAGGGAGGTCAAAGAGAGCAAGGCACCAGAGAGATTTTCCAATTACTTGGCACAAGTGACCAACTTGCGTGAGTTCGAGCCTACTATTTATGAGGAGGCATCCACATATTAGGTTTGGCAAGATGCTATGATGGAAGAGTACAATTCCATCATGAAGAATGATGTGTGGGAATTTGTTTAGAGGCTAGAAGGGAAGTCAGTTGTGACGTCCAGGTGGCTCTATAAAATCAAGCATGCTGCAGATGGTAGCATCGAGAAGTACAAAGCTCGATTTGTAGCGTGTGGGTTCTCACAGGTAGAGGGAGTTGCTTATGATGAGACCTTTGCATCGGTTGTTAGATTTTCTTCAATCAGAGCATTGATCTCCATTGTTGCAAAGATGGGTTGGAGGTTTCATTAGATGGATGTGAAAATTTCCTTCCTCAACGGTCTTCTACAGGAGGAGGTATTTCTAGAGCAATCACAAGGATTTGAGATTCATGAGAGGGAGTCCCATGTATCCAGGCTGAAAAAGGCTTTGTATGGTCTAAAGCAAGCCCCTCGGGGCTTGCTACTCGAGGATTGATTCATATCTGCTTTCGATTGGGTTTCAGAAGAGTGAGGTTGATCCCAACCTATATTTCATTATGGTTGGAGGTGATCCGCTCATTCGTTTGCTATATGTTGATGATATGTTCATTATAGCAGGAGAGCACCTGATTGAGGCAAGTAAGAAAGATCTTGCTTCAGAGTTTGAGATGACAGACATTGGGTTGATGCATTACTATTTAGGCATGGAGGTGTGGTAGGAGGATGGACATGTTTTCCTGTGGCAAGGAAAAATGCTGCAGATCTTCTGAAGAGATTTCGGATGGAGGAGTGTAGGCCCATGTCCACACCAATGATCACCAACTGGAAGAAGCTTCATGCTTCTGAGGGAGAGTTGGTGGATCCTACTTTGTATCGTCAACTTATTCGTTCGTTGATGTATATGGTCGACACCAGACCAGATATGAGTTTTGCGATGAACACACTCAGTCAGTTCATGGTGGAGCTCAGGTTAGTGCACTGGACAACCGCAAAACACATTTTGAGATACCTTGCTGGGATTGTAGACTATGGTTTGGACTATAGGAGGTCAGGTGGAGTGGTCTTGGTTGGTTTCACAATCTTAGATTGGGCAGGTAGTGCTTCGGACCGGAAGAGCACTTCCGGTTGTTGCTTCAGTTTGGGCTCGACAGTTGTATCGTGGTTAAGTCGGAAGCAAAAGTCTGTTTCTTTGAGTTTTGCAGCGACTGAGTACATGGCAGCCAGTCAGGGTAGTTGCGAAGCATTGTAGCTTCACAAGTTGATGGTAGACTTATTTGGTCAGGAGCTGAGGCCTACTATTATTCATTGTGAGTCGTGACAATCAGAGTTGAATTAGGCTCTCTGAGAATCTAGTGTTTCATGACAGGTCAAAGCATATTGAGATTAGATACCACTTCATCAGAGACTATGTTTAGAGAGGGGCTGTAGAGTTGCAGTACATTTCTATTGATGAGTAGGTAGCAGACATTCTCACAATGTCTTTGGGAAGAGGGAAGCATATTCATTTCAGAGACAAGATGGAGGTGGTGAAAAACACCTTCTGCGGTAAGAGGGAGTGTTGAAATTTTACTTACGTGGATAACACATTACAATATGCAAATACCATGGGCCCTCCTCTTTACATAAAGTAACAAAAGTGCATTCGCTTTGATAGTGAAACTCATAATTCTAAGAGTCTCTTGGAGGACCCTTGCATGCCAGACAGTTGGCCTATGCAGAAGTACCTGTCCGATGCTACTAAAATCAACATGTCCAATGCCCCAAGGGTCGATTCTAGGCCTTTTTGTTGCTTTTGAGGCCTTCGAAGCTTGCTAATTTACTTGATGTACCAGCTATACCAAATCTGAAAAAGGCCATAGATAACACAAATCACGATATAATTCTCAATCCATCCACAGGAAAAGGATGCCCTCGAGGATCCACCAGGACACCTACTAGGGTGCACTTTTCTAGCGAAAGACAATTCCAAACTTCATGATTTTTTTTGTGATATGATTTTTTTTCCAAGTATTATATTTTTTGTATTTTTGTAATATATACACCTAAATTTGATAAAAAAGTTAAATAATAGAAAGGGTTAGACCTTAGTCCTTAACACAAGGGCTATAAGAGATTAAGGTTAACGTCCCTTCTCAATTTGGCTATTCAACCCTAGATAGGTAGAAAAACCCTAGAAATTTCATCATCCAACCTTCATCACAAAAAAAATTATGTCCAAAGAGAGAGGTGTGCATGGCTTAGAAGCTACAATAGACAAAGAGAAAAAGTAATAAGATCATATTTGAACCCTTGTCTTCTTTTTTTCAAATTAGAGGGAGGTGCTCTTTATTAATATGGAGCAACCTAACCTCTTTAATTTTAGAGCCTACCTTATTAAAAGATAAAACAACTTAAAATTAGGGCTTGTCAGCCACAAGCCGTGGACTAAACCACAAAAAGACTAAAAATAATGATAAAGTGATGCAAATGGCTCCAACCAAGTGGAATGTTGAGCCTAAAGGAGGATGTCATGCCCCAAGTAACCCCAACGATGTGCTTGTCCCTCAACATCCTCCTTTTTACAAAGGTATGGATTCCTTCAAAGGATGACGTCATCATCATTCTTGCTCATCGAGACCAAGAGGAGGGGTAATATATCAAACGAGAGGTCCAAGTGGGCATAGATGAGGTGTGCTAGAGCAGGTATGACAATCTTTACACGTGCAATCACCTCTATAAGGGATAAACAAAGTGTGCCTGGGAGCCCTTCAGCCATGTATCCTAAGGGATCCATTGCAAGAAACGCCAGAGCACTCACCCAAGGCACAAATTCCCAACACAATGGGGCACTTCCGCCCATCAAGGGGTAGTCAACAAAGCCACAAGGTCAATACTTCTTGAAATGGGAACCGAGAGAACCTGCCATGACTAGACAAAGGGTCTTGAGCCCTGCGACACCAATACTTTTATATAAACAAGCCCAAACTTGGCCTATTACAGTGGCAAAAAGACCCCTTTACTCTAGTATATCCTAAAGGGCATACTGCAGACAATCTAGGGCGTAACACTTGTCACTACTAGAGTTAGGGGCATAAATAGAGCAAGAAGCAACCAACCTATCCTAAATTGAACCTATAACCCACTCACATTTTTGCAAATGGTTAGAACCATGCCCAACTATGAAGCTCTATAGGAAAAAAGAAAGAGCTAAAACAACGCCACCAATCCCTTGAGATCGCTCCAACGTCAAATAAGGCCCCCTCCAATAGAAACTCATCCACAACTAGAGCTCAAAATAAATAGACATAACTTCCTTGAGGAAAACTACCCTAGGTTTGGCTTTCTACAACATATCTTGAAAATACATCCTCCTACTAGGGCTAGTCACCCCTCTAACATTCTAGGATGCAAGGGACAACTACATTTAGTGAGTAACCATACATAGTTTAACAAAGTCGTTGCTAGACATAAATTCACCTAAGTGCAATGGACATTGTTTATGGGAGTGCATAGCCACATCATTATAGGATTTTGGTTGCGACTTTGGCCTAGGAGTTTGAATTTGTTGTTCCGTTTGAGAAGGAGTCTTGGGCTCTCTCCTCTTACTTTTCTGCACTTTCCAACCTTCTTTAGTCTCCATTGTCTTCGACATGAAAGGTTGGGGTTGGGATACCGCTAAAGAATGGGACAAAGGCTTAGATATTGGGGTGAGGAACCTCTTGTTGAGGAACTGGGGCAGAATAGGTGGAGGGGCATGGTTAAAGGAGGGATGAGGTTTGGGTACCAAAAACTGCTTAGGTTGCATGGGTTGGGATTTGCAATGAGGGCAATCATGGATAAGGTGGTTTTGGGCTTGACATGCAAAGTAGACATTGGATGGATTCAAGTAACGAAATTTTTGTTAGTGAACTCCATTAGTAGTGAAAATTGAGGTGAATGGAGGTAGCATACACTTCAAATACACATCTACAGAAACCCTAGGGCTTGCTTAGAAAGAGTTGCAATGACTATCAAGGATAAAGACATTACCAAGCTTTGTGCAAAGAGTGAACAAAAGGGATGGAGATCCTGTTGCCGCCTTACACACACATGGGGGGAAGCGCAACAAAAATCTTCAAGTTGCTCGGTGTGTCCTTGGGGGCAAGTCTCGAGTCATGTACTGTCCCCTGATCTTGACTCCTCCGTTTAGGCAAAATTCCTGACGAAGCCAAGGGGGTGGTCCCTAGAAAAGAGTTGCTAAGGCTCTTAATTAGTTATTAATTGTGGATGGGATATTTTAGGAGTTTTTAAAGGATTAAAAAATGATACTGACATTAAGATACTCCAAATATTAAATTGAACTCAACAACATAAGAATAATAGAATTCATCATAATATGACTGAAAACAAATTCTGATAATATAATTGTGCCCATTCTAGATGGAGTCATAAGCAAAATGTTGCTGAAAATTGTAAATGTTTTGCAGTGGAGTCTTGGTCAGTTTTAATTATTAGGATGAATCGATTATGGGAAAGAGGTGATTCTCAATATATCGTGTTGTACGGTGAATGTGTTCGAATCTTGTCTAATCTGGTTTTGCACAAAGACGTGTGGGCTAGATGGAGTCACGGGGGTGTGTCCAACACTACACCAAATGAGGGTGTGTCCAACACTACACCAAATGAGGGTGTAGCCTGACGGGGCCCTGTAGTCGCTTTCTAGTTGTTCCCCCTTTCCTTGCAAAATTTACCCACAACAAGACAATTTCGTTCACGTTGGATTTCTGTAATTTATGGGGAAGTTGATTTTATTAAGGTGAGTTGCTTAGATAGATGTGGAAAATTATAAAGTGCACACTTCCGCTTTTGGTTATCCCAAAGATCAGGGCGAACCTGTGATGGGAAAGACTCAAAGAGCATACATGGAAGGGGCAAATTGTTTATTTCAATTGAGAATTGTGAAAGCTAAAAATGTAAAAAGGTGAGACTAATTACTACAACCAAGAGTCTCTTTCCGGTCCAGTACTTGGGCAAGCCCTTGTCCGTGAACCATACTCGGGAAAGCAAGGCTGGGTTAGTATTTGTTACTTTACAAATACAAACCCTTGAAAGAAAAAGCTAAACTAATCAAAGGAAACTAATCTAAAGCAATAATGATACAGAAAGAACAAAAAAACAAACCATCAAGGAGACGACATGAATCCCCCAGGGGGGATGGGGTGCAGGCACTTGGAAAGACCACTTTCTTTTCTTATTATTGTTATATTACAAGTGAAAATGGTGGCTGCCTTTGGTCCTTAGATCCAAAGGCTTACAGGTTTTAGAAATGCAGAAGGAAGAAGGATGTTGCTCTAAGAGGCCTTTGATGGCCTAGATCTTTAATTTTTCGGCAGCACTTCCCCTTGTCACTTGGCAAAAAATGTAAAACCAGCCACCTAAAATGCACCAAATGTGCCAAATCAATCGTTAAAAGCATAAAAATTAAGTACTTTAAATGATAAACAATAAGCCTAAGTACTTAATCAATCTAGATCTACTCAAAATAAGGCATAAGATTAGGATCTAGCAATGTACTTAAATAAATCAGCCTTTTAAATGTTCTTTTAAAAAAGAAACTAATTTACTTAAGCATATAAAAAGTAACCAAAACCAAATAAGAAGTTTAATTTTAAAGGTGAAGGGAAGAAGGAAGAAGGAAATGCTCAAGCTTAGTGCCCAGATCTAAGTAATCTTGTAGTGGGAAGCGGAGGGACTATGTCTTTCTTGAAAGTGCTTGAAGAATGGTAGAGTCAACCGAGATCATCCACTCCAATCAAGCTAAGAAACCTGCATCGCTAACAATACTTGCAAAAAATGGGGTCAAATCTGGTATTTCAACAAATAAAGATTGAGAGAGCATAAGTAAAACCGACTATAGTTTGCTACTCCTAGATCTTTACGAGCAGAGAATAGTAAATGAAATCAAATTAGAGTCATTTACCCTATACGTTAACAACAATCTTAAGGCCAGATAGACCACCACACGAAGCAAAGCAAAAAGCAACAATACAATTACCTCATATGCTAGTGACACTATTCATCCACACATTAATGCAACACACCATGGACCTCCAAAGTCTTTCTATTAATAAAAAATAATTACAGTACAAAGCTTCATAGCTTGTGCGGAGCCTTCGGTTCTATGACCATGAGAAATAATGAGCAAAGCTCTTCTTAAATAGCCAAATTGCCAAAGAGGGGGTGCATCCACAAGTGGGAGTGGAGTATAGTTCAAATCGAGTGGTTGAGAAATCAATGGGATTCGTTGGAGTTGAAGTGGAGTGTAACTTTAAGGGCTTGCGCAACCTCTCAAATGAGAGATGCGCCCCCATCTAAGTATTTCACCAATCCATACATCAAACGCCACACAACCAAGTGGTAAGCTTCATGGAGGGTGGCGCACTCCTTATCTTGGATTGATTCGCTACAATCCAAATCTTACTTATATCCAATGGTTTTGACATGTGATGAGGTCGCCTTCAATAGGAGAAAAGAGTGCCACCTCACCAAACATGTTTTGTCATGTTTCCCTTTGACTTTCTCACTTTGTTACTTTGTGATTTTGTGTGATTTTGATCATTTTTTGTCATTTTGTTGCCCCTTTAAGGAAAACCGCTCCAAGTGATCATTTAATCACACAACACATAAGAAAAGTGGGTCCTAGGATAAAGATGATGCCCTGAGTGTGAAAACGAGCATCCCCACACCAAATTCCACCTCTAGACCATACTTTTATCACATTTTGAAGTTTCCCATTTAAACCATTAAAAATGGCCTAAGTTTGACAATGTCTAGCATGCTTATATACATTGACACGTAAACTTTAACAACCTCCTAAGGCCTAACCACCCTCGACCATTCCAACTTTGGAGGAGTGGTGAAAACTCGACAATTATACATCGCTTATTCAACATTGCATAATTAACATAGGAAAAAACACCTTGGATTGATCAGATTGATGTCTAAGTCCTAGAAATCCAAGTCCTTTACAAAAAGTTTGCCATGCTATAACATTTATTACAATATTGCCAAGGGGTGTGAACAATTATTAAGAAAGGGGCCCAAAAATGGCCTTGATGAACCATGAAACTTTTGAGCTCTTATAATGAACATGGTACTTATTCACAACTTTGGCAGCTCACTGGAAAACCACTTAAGTGCAACTTTGGTGGATAATAGATGCTTATGGACTTTAGGAAATTCAGTCTACAAAGGGTAATGAGCCTGAGAACATTGATCTGGATTGAAATCAGATTTCTATGCATAGGCCAATTGACCAACAATGTTCCATGTGCCATACTAACGACATTTAGAGAAACAACATCTGAGTTGAGCAATAGGCAAAGACAATTGGACACTAGGCCCCACTATGATTTTAAAGAGATTCTTTTAGCTTCCCAATTCAAGATAACCCATTTGTTGAAGGAGTCTTCATTTGGCATCTGGTGAAGAAAACATAAAATTACACTTCTAGAGTTCAAGATTCCATAAACCCTGCTCGTATTCCTTATTGTAATTCATGAAAAAATTAAAATCCTCTTTTGAATCGGGCTAATTGACTGGAACAACATCAAGGCTAGGAACGAATTGCCTCTCTACAACCCTGGCGGCAAGGCTAGGCTTTGAACTAGGGATTGCATGCATCTTTGCAATCTCAGCTGGATGGAAGGGTTGTCACATGCTGGGAGTCACCTCAACACCCTGGGCTGGGTAAGGCACCTTAGGGGTAGTAGGTGATTTGGGACCTGTGTGAGGTTTCGTCCCCATTGCCTAGTAGTCCAAAACCTCTTGGGGTTTTATAGGGCTTTCCATGACCATTGGAATGGCCTCCTCAACCACACTAGAACCAAATCGTGTGATCCACTCGTAATGAGAGACAATCTCCATGGTTGCTTCTTGTTGCAATTCGACATCCATAGAGAAGGATTGGGCACGAAACACCAAGCTCCCATTGAGAGAATGAACTACAGATCACTTGGGCTTTGTGTCATCAAGCAAGATAGGGCTATGATCATTGGGTTTCCTGTTCCTATAGTACACCTGTCACTCATACAAAGGGTTAATTAAGGATTGGACTCTTTCAAACATGATATCCTCTACCTGGGGAGATGTGGGAGACGGATCTTTGAATCCCTGGAATCACACTTGCTTCAAAACCTTTTGCGGCAGAGATTGCTTCAACAGCAGCTGTACAGTTGTCTAGACTCTGTATGTCTGCCGTACACCTCCTTTACTCCATCGCTAAGGCTGCAATCTCTATCCAAGGCTGCGCACGGGACAGGATTCTCCTCCGGCAGGCTTAGTACCTCTGCGTGGAAGCTTACTGTCTCCCGACAGCTCAGCTCCTCATGCATTTCATCGTTTTGACTGCTTTCCCTTTTTTCTTTTTCTTTTGTTTCAGTTGTTAAAATCTTCACCAATTATTTTAATTTTGTTCATCATTTTTATTTATTTGTTTGGAATTGTCAGTACCAATAGAATTTTGTTTTTTATTTGGTCTAGTTTCAACTTCATTACTTTGTCATTTTTCAGACTTAAGTGTTATTCAGATAAGAGAAGAATATATTATGGCAGTATATGTTTGCAAATGGTGTTCATGGGATTGAATTGCTTTGTATAGCTTCTTGTTTGTTAGCATCCCCCATGGAAACATTCCATGAACAATGGTGTACAGAAGCATATGTCCCATCTCTCCCAAAGGATTTTCTGTCCCGATTTGTTCATACACGAAATGGGAACATACCTGTTTTGGGGTGCATAGACCCCTGGGTATGCATATTTGTACAATGCATTTCTTGTAATTTTAAGTTAACGATGTCTGTATGATGAGTTATTCAAATATCAAGGGTTTGAGTGTTTCAATGCTCTCATAGGTTAAATTCTGCAGGTTGTGCGTTGTTTCGAAGATAATGATATTATTCATGTCAATGGAAAAATTGATCCTAAATCAGACATAGAAATTATCAACTTGGAACTGGCTTTTTCTGATATTGATCAGGTACGGAATTCATAAACAGCTTGTGTTTTTGTTTCTGGTTCCAAGGAAAAAATGTGATTTCATTAATATAAAAAGAAATTACATTCTGTAGATGCTAGGCAGCAATGCTAGACTTTTGAAAAAAGGAAAGAGGTGAGTTCACTTTCAGATTAGATTGCATATTTCCGATTTAACCAGAATGGTCACCAAAAGCTTCATGAAATATTTCCTAGAATTTCTTGCCTTCTGTCTAATGCAGATTTAAAATATACCAAAAAGTTTTCAGCAAAACCAATTTCAGTCCATTAACTGTTTTGTACAAAGTTCACTGTAGCCATCACCTAGAAGTCAGAAGCTAGATCAGAGTCTACTAAAGACATCAACAAAAATACCTAGAAGAAAGGCGTATGTAAGTAGTAGGAACAGTGCCCAGTCTGTTCTTCCCAGGTCTGCTAACAGGCAGGATCCAAAGGAAGTGCTTATTTAGATAAGGACTCTGCCTGGACATTTCTTTCTCTAGTGATGTGATGGGAAGAAATAGATGAGAACCGCATCCTTCTATCTTTGGCCTCTTCATAAATAGGATGTAAAATGAAGTTTTTGCAAGCAAAAGAACCCACCATCTGATTGATAACTATAAGATAGTCTCCAAAGACTTGAACTTTCTCAGCACCCTTTTCAGCAGCCAATAGAAGTGCAAGCTTTAATGCTATGTTGCACTGGTCTCAGGGACGGGGGGACGCAGGGGACGCGGGGACGAGTTGAGAGATCATGGGACGCAGGGGACGCAGGGTATCGTCTCAACCCCTGGGACTTTGAGAGATCATGGCTAGTGTCCCTCTCTTGAAATGTCCCTCTAGCACTTACAACTAGGGCATCACCTAGCAACCTCTAGGGTTGAGTAAGTGAGCATAATAAACGAAAAATGGAGAAATCCAAGGCCCCTAAAGCAATAGGAAACCCTTATGCAAGGTGTTTCCTTCATACAAGTTGATATAATATTGGTAAAATGACCTAATTCAAAGAGAATACAGCATAAAACTACCACTCAATCCACATAGTAATATTATTCACCGACATTCAACAAGAGATGAGCAAAGAAGAAACCTTTAGGTCACACTTGTGCATGTGTTATTCCAACAAGTCTAGCATCAACCATAGCATATACAAGAAAGAAACCCTAGATCATTCATCCATCCACCATCAAGCAAAGAAGATCATCACAAGAGAAGTGTGCATCACCAAGAAGACTTAAAGAGTAGGAGAAAAAGAAATAATTTCATATTTGAACCCTTGTACTATGATTTAACAATGAAGAGAGGAGGTATATTTATACCTCTCTCTTGAATATTTTAATTTTGAGCCTACACATATAAAATAATATTATTTTTAGGGTAAATTTTCACAACACAAGGAATTTTACCCCAAAATAGACAACAATAGGAATCTTGAAGGGCGTCCCAATTTGAGCACTTGCATTGGGAAACATGAAATTGTTGAAAAGAGGGTTTCTACATGTGTTTTGCAGCTCTGAGTGGCTCAAAAGGTGCAACCTAGGCCACTTAGCCTTCTCCCCTTCAGATCACACCTTTTTAAGGTATTTCCCTAGGAGTTGTGAAACCCTTGCACGGGGGTTCGTGAAGTACATTGAAAGATGTGATATTGATTGATAAATTGAACACTCCTTTACTCCGATTTGTGTCTTTATCATTCATTGTTTGAGTCCATATAAGGCACTGATCTCTGCTATAAAAGTTGTGTAAAGGTATTTGCTTGTTGGTGTTTGCAGATACCTAAAGAGGGCTCTTCCCTAAGTTAGGGAGTCACCCAAAGTAGTTGAGAGACTGAGTTGAGGTGACATTTAGGCCTAGTTCTCTCCCACATGCTTACCATTCACAAGTAAACCAACCACATTGTGTTGCAAATCCTAGACTGCTAGTTTGAATAGTAACACCTCTCATCAATAATAATCTAAAATTGTCAAGACTCAAGAGGCATTGCAAAACATTTCCTTTTCAGCAGCATTCTTCCACTTTCTCGGCACTGGTCTACTATTAACAATTATTTGTTTAAGCGAATTCAACATGTTGTGATTGGTTAATAATTTACATACTGCTGAACTTAATTCATTATTGCTGCTCTTGCTTCAGTTTTATTTCAAACTCCTAGATTTAATTTTCATATCTTAACGTAATCATCCTAGTTTCTTTTTATTAGGGACCACCCCCCTTGGCTTTGCTAAGAGTTGGCCTAGACGGAGGAGTCAAGTGTTAAGTGATAACAAGCTTGACTCGTGACTTGCCCCCAAGGACACCCCCAGTGACTTGAAGATTTCTGCCACATTACTTGAGGTGTGTATCAAGCAGCAACAGGGAGAACTTCAGACATCCAGGCCATTTGATAAATACACTTAGAGAAAGGGGTTGTTTACTTTAAATCAAGTAGCTGATCCTGAATTGACTTCCATTTGGAGACAAAAATGGAAGACAGCAGCACAATCAGGGCTCGGTGCTGAAGATTTTGTCCTCTGGATGGGATATACTTCAAGGCTCAGAAGCAGTCATACCAGGATAAAGGATGAGGAAGTAATTTGATCCAAAAGTCCTCTTGGATACATTGATACACCAAATCTTGGTTATATGCTTTGAGTGAAAGAGCCTCTGTAGAAGGGCCAATCTGGTGGTGGAAAAAGGTCTGGAATTTTAAATGTCCACTAAAAAGTCATCTAATCATTGGGCTGGCCTTGAACAAAAGGGTGCTTGGGAAAATATGCAGGAAATAAATAAGCATGGACCTGATAGATGTCTGATGTGCAAGGCAAGTGAAGGAACAATATCCGATGTTTTTATTTTCTGTTCTTATACCACTTAGGTTTGGAAAAAGTTGGACATTCTTGTGGGTTACAGTGATGGTTGAAGGGGCAATTCTGTAGAAGAACGTCTCAAAAGGTGGTGTGGGATTTCTTCAGTAAAAAAAGTATAAGGGCATTCCTATTATAGCTGCTTGGGAAATATGGCTCTCAAGAAATGCTAGCCTGTTTGAGGACAGATCCATCTTCTCCCCCCAGTGTGCTTTTACAGAGCCGGAATATTCAGATAACTTTCCACAGCTCAAAATCATTTAAACCTCCAAGGGTTATTGAAGTAGAAGTCATAGACAGGTCTGGCTCTTAGATTGATTTCGATGGTGCATGCACCATCTCAAGGTGATACAACCATCTATGGAGCAGGAGGTATAGTTTACTTGTCAGATTCTCATTTTTTAAATTCAAAGCAGGCTTAGGAAGGGGGTCCAACAATTTCCCCGTATTAGTCACCAAGGAAAAGTCAGATTACAAGGAAAGGAGACCAAAAAGGGGGTAGCGCTAGAGTTGGAGATCAGTGCTTGTTAGATCTAGGGCAATGGAGTCACTATCTGCCCAGCGTTGGAGGAGACCCACCTGGGAAATACCCCGATCTATAGACCGAGAAAAGTGTTTGGCTAGAAAAGTCAGTTTACGGGGAAAACCAACAGCAAAGTAGGCTAGTGCCAAGGTTTGAAAAATCAATTTCTCGAATCTAGGACAATCTGGAGATCACCAGCTTAGCGCTGGAGGAGAAATGGAATGAGGATGACCTGATCTACAAATCCAAGTTGGAAAAATGCCGGAAAAATCAGATCTGGGAGAAAGTCAGAAAAATGATGAGGAGCGCTAGGGTTCTGGAAGACAATTTCTTAGATCTAGGGCCACCTGTCAGCATCTAGCTTAGCGTTGAAGGTGATTTGGAGAGAGGACTCGATCTACAAACCCAAGAAGGAATTTTGCCAAAAAAATCAAATCCCGGAAAAAGTCAGAATTTCATGAGGAGCGTTAGGGTTTGAGCAGACAGTTTTCCAGATCTAGGGCAAACCAACCACTTTCAGATCAACGTTGAGGGTGAATTGGGGAGGGGAAGACCCGATCTACAAAACCCAGCAGTGGTTTGTCCAGAGATCGAGCAGTTTATTTTTTAGTATTTTTGGTTTTTAATTATTTATGGAATTTTCAGTAAAATGAAGAAAAAGCATGTGTCAATGGGTTGAGATCCGAAAGAAAGGAACTAACCTGCAGATCTTACCTGGAAATCCTTGTAGATGCCTTGAAGGTGATGATCCCTGCTATCCCGATCAATTTGAGAAGGCTTGTGTGATTTCTAAGCCCAACGTTTTGCTCCAAGTGACCAATGCGCCCTCTCTTTTGCACAAGCAAACGTCAATAATATCAGATTTACTGTGTCATGAGAAAAAGACAAGATCTACAGAAAAATAACAAGATGTAATCATAGATCACAATGAAGCTAATGAAAACCCCCTGTTACAGACGAAACCAGTCCAAGCGAGTTGAGGCCCCCCTGCAAAAAAGCCTAAGTGAAGTCGCCCTCTGTAAACAAGACAATGATCCCGAAAAAATATAGATCTCACACAAATTTCCCGAGTGCTAGGAAGCAAAAGACTTTCCAATCACCATCTAAGAACACTAGATGCAAAGGAGATCCAAAAAATATCCACAAGAAAGTTTTTCTATTAATCAGATCCAAGAGCCAAAGACCCCTTACAAATGAGAAGCTCTCTCCTTTAAATAGAAACGAGAGAACCAAAATCTTAACCACTTTCAAAACGAGTGGCTAAGATTAAAAGATATAAATGTTCTAATCAATGGTTGAGATGAGCTCAACATACAATACATGGATCAATATAACCATAAAGTACCAAAGTGGACTAGATCACCCATAAAGGGGGTACCCCCCTCAACAAGAAATAAATGAAGCACACGGTGGGTCCATGGAGTGTTAACTAACTCCCTCTGGGTGCCCCATGGCACAATAAAATAATATAATATTTTAATTTTTTGACTTTGTGCCTCCTTGAGGAAATCGTGAGCCTCCGAAAAGCTCCAGAAAATAATATAAAAATGCTCGAAAAATAGGTGTGGGCCCAATCAGGTGCTGCAATTGCTAGAGAAGGTGTGGAGGACATCACTCTCATCATCATGACTCATCCCATGTCATTTCCTTGGCTCAGTAGCCCAAATTGATTTCTTCAATAGCCATTTAATCATTTTTTAATCTGCCTCGGGAAATGTGAACCTGCCAAAACAACCTCCTAGGGTGCCTGCGTTGCCCAACTAAGCCCACTAGGCTCTCTGGGATGGGGGTACTATGGTACAATCAAGTGGCTGCACCCCCTATGCCCCATACAACACCCTAGGAGATCCAATAAAAACATCCCCTTACTCAGACACATCATCCTGTGAAGCAAAACTAGATCAAAAGGGTAAAATGAGCCTGACCATCTCTGCAAGTGTCCGGAACTAAAAATAAACTATCTCATTAAACTCAGAGTCCAAATCCATCTAGGGTGTATACTCATACCCTTTCCAGGTCTCTACCTGATCATCAACCATATCCAATAGACAATATAATCATCTGTAAATGACCAGATACCAATAATATAACTCAGACTATCATCCATCTGCTGCAAGTGTTATAAGGCTAAGACATGCTCTACCAATCATTTAAGCAACAATCACAACAAGTAGCAATCATCTCACTGGCGGTACATCAACTAAATACATATATAGGGTTTTATTTAGTATTACTAAGACCAGACTTTTAGGACTATACTCACTTCATAGTTGTAGTCAATTTGATAGTGAAGGGTGAAGGCTGAAATTGACAAGGCTAGGGCAAAGGATGACTACCTACTTAACATCATGACACTTTGGATATGGAAAGGGAATACTCACTATAACCACATGAAGGACAAACAACAACACAAGGAATGGCAGTGCCTCACAAATGGTTGAGTTGTTCAGAGAGTTCTTATTCAACTTAGGCATCATGTCTACATCAAGTTTGATCCAGTTTCATTAGGACCATCAATTTTATTTCCATAGCCTTTTTGGCCTATATGACCCTTTGGGACTTCACCAGTGCTTAAAGCACAGCTAATCGCAGCTTTCATCCAGGACATATTCAAATTTATAAGGTCAGCAATATTTGGATATAGCATATATTTAACGATTGCTTTTGCGACCTTTTTTTATACCCTTCACGGAGTATTTTAGCATTGCATTGCTCTTGCCCTTTGCTCACATATATTAAGAACCACAGTTTAGAATTTATATTTTTCATGGGTGCATATATAAACATTTCCAATACAAGTAGTACATGAGCTTTCAGTTTTAGCCAACAACATCTCAAGTGACTAGGGGGGAGTTCTGTAGAGTGCCAAACATCGAGACAACCGACCAGAATGATTTAGGCATACAATCCAACTTACCAAAGGCAAGTTTTGTCACCAACTCAGAGGCGAGACACAGTATAAACAGGGAGGTTTGTCCAACAAAGGTTCTAGCGGGGAAAGGTCCTCCATGCCATAAGTCAAGTAGTAAGTCGGGTTAAAACAAAATTGGAAGGTAATGGATGGGTGGAGACAGTGAATGATGAAGCCAACACTAGCAAGCCAAAGAAATAGTGGGAATGACTACCTCTATTCTCCCTAAGGAGGGTAACACCAATGAGTATAGATCAGGAACTTCCAAGTCTAAGTAGGGACATTAATACATAATACAAATACATCCAAGTCCATATATTTATGACCGCGAGATCATGACACTAAATGTTAGTATATGCCACAAAAATGAGTATAAGAGCAATGATAACCATAACACAATATAATAAATGCTAAGTCATAACCATGCAAATAATCTATCTGAACCATCATCTGTCCAATGAGAAAACACTAAAACCAATCTGGGCATCATCAACTGCTCTGCAAATGACTAAATGGCTACATCAGTCCTCGAATCTGAGTGTCCTGAGACTCAGTCCTGACATGGGAGAATCTAATAGTCCACTAGCAAAATAATGATCCGTCAAAACTGCTCATCTCAGCAACTCATATGTAAGAGATCTGGTTGAAAAATGTACTGTATTTGAAAAATAGAATATGGTATCCTGGCTACTATATTTGTGATAACAATACCCTTGGCAAGAACAACATTTGATGAGAAAACAAGGTGAGTCCTTCATTTGATATTTGAGCTATATTGTTATCTAAGGACTAGCCCTACAAGACTTATCTGGAGACTCCAACCTAAAAAGTGCTTCATCCAAGACATTTCAAGTATGTTCTTGTTTTGTACTTTGGTGGGTTTGTTGGTTCTAACTTGACAGGTCTCTCTTTGCGACTCCCATTGAAGAAAATCAAAAGAAGTGCTCTACAAGAACAAGGTTAAGAGGTAAGTTGTGCTTTGTCCATTTATAAGATTTGAAAGGCTAACTGTGCAAGTCATATTGGTTGGCTCCACTGAAGAAAACAAGTTATTTAAGGAAACTTCAAAATATGATATGGCATCTTTTGATGAAGTATGGTTTCATACATTGGATTTCTCACACATTCTGAGATCACATCAGTTTGAAATTGAAGATGATGGGAGAGCACTTTTTCTAATGTTTCCTGAATATAAGTATGAAACATCAGTGCAAATCTGGTTCTTTGAGGCATTTCTCCAGGTTTATAATATCATACATGAGGGTGTTACGATAAAGCTATTTCTGGTATAGCTTGATTTGAGCAACAATTAGGATGCCAAAAATTGGTACAAAAGTTTCCTCCCAAAAGATTTCCTTCATTGGGGTATTTGATCAAGCCATTCATCAGAGAATGGGAACTTACTATGTTTGAAGATGTAAGGGAGGACTCGATTGATGACATACAGGGAAAGATCCAGGAAAACATTCGTGGTCAAGATCGAGATGAAGAAATCAAAGAAAATATTTTAGAGTTTGAAGATCTTGATCATCTAACCATTGCAGAAATGGAAGTATGTTTTGCTCCTCTTTGTTGCCGCCTTTCACGCACCTTGGGGGGTGTTGTCGCTCTTGGTCGGCGTGCGTGTGTCAAAGCCCAAAATTAGGCACACCAGGCCGATGGCAACTGCGAACAGGGGAGCCACTGTCACCATGCTCCTCTCTTCCTCGCTTCAGGTTGGCTCTTCTCCAACTCAAGTGGGGCGTCCCTGGTGTTAAGATCGCTAAGGCATGAAACTGTTGCGGGCAGGGTGATTGGAAGAGGTTACCTCAACCAAATGGTTGTAGCATAGAAGTATTGAATGTTTGACAGAAAGAGGGAAGGATCAAAACCCCACTAATGGACCAGTGCCGGTATACCTAAGGGAGAAATGGAGTAAAGGGAGAACCCACGAGGGCCTTGTGTTAGAGGGGCGGCTACTAGATCTTCTTCTTCCTAAACACAGAAGATGCGCTATGCAGACAAAGGAGATGCTACACTATCAATCTTGATAAGGTGTATGCATTGAACCCGTGCATGCACGCTCACAAAAGGGAAAGGCTAGCAGCTGCTAGGATTTTCGCCTTCCAATAGGACAAGAGCGTCGGTTTATGGTCCCCAGACGCAGACATAGAAAGGAAAAGAAGCTAGCAAAAATCCTCAATAACACAAGTTAACATTCCACACATCAAGGCGAATGCTCAACTGAACAACCGTGTAAACCAAAACGATATATTTTCTATTATTCTCTGTGGAAAAATCCTCCCAGTTTTTCCATCCATACATTGAAAGAGACTATGCCCTTTATAGGCCCTAAAAAGGCTCAATCCCTTTTTCTAAAAATGAGAATTAAATTATAACAAAATAATCAAAAGAAATGGATCTAAGATCCACTTTCCTCTCAATTGAATGACTCAAAAAAAAGTTAAAGGGTCAACCACTTTAACTTAGATGATCCAAAAAAAAAAGATTTTTTATTAAAACACAGCTCGTAGTTGACACGCTGTTTAAAGCCACCATGCCTCCAAAGATACCCGTAACCACGAATCGATTTCTCCAAGGTTTAGTTCTGACTGCCACGTGAACCAAACGCCCACGTCGGCAGTGGAAATAACTGAAGCTTAACTCTATGTAAATGATGGCGCAGACGTGGATCACTTAGTGGATACACCCGCGGGTTGACTGCTTCGAGCTTTGGTGTGTGAAACAAAACCGCCAACTTAAAAATTCCAACCCGTGGAAACAAAGAACGACCGCAGAGGAAATCGGCTCAGAGAAAAACACGACTCGGCTGCCGGAGATATAACTGATATGGGTTCCACAATTTTTGCAATTGGATCAAATAACACATGATAAAAACATGTCAGCCGCTACCAAAGCTCAGTCAGCATGAAATTGATTCTACTCAACAACCTGTTGCCAAGATTGCGTGGTTTCTACATGATTTCCTCTGTTTGGCGTTGAGTGATTGGCGTGGGTGAATTTCAGACGGTCCTGCTGGTGGCTTCATGTTGCTTTTGAAATTGATGAGCTACACAAATGAGTCGCTGGTTACAGTGGTTGTGTTTAGCTAATCCAACACTCAACATTCACGCTACAACAAAAATAAAATTAACACCGGCTGCTGGTAATGTGCATGAAGAAACTCCACACAAAACAAAACCGTGAAGAACTTCTGCCCGTGATGACCGTGATTCCTGTTCTCGGCGGAATGTTAATGAATGTTATTGACCACTGATGCATTCAGACTTATGCAAAGTCTCCCGGTAATTGGCTATATCCAAATTCTACGATTTGGCATAAAAAAAAGATATTTATCTTTGCAGCAGAAACAATCATGATACTGACCAATGATGCAACTGAGTCGGTGATTTCATGTCAGCTGTGATGAATTTTGTATTTAACAGGTGGTCGAATGAGACAGAGGAGCTTTTCGGTTTGGAGGAGGGCAGTGCCTCTCTCTGTAAACACTTCACTCTCTGCTGAAATGATTACTCTGTCATGGATCTTCAAAGGGATGGTAGTCGACGGGTTCCAAGGGGCAGGCCTCCACGGATGCCTCACCCGACTAAACCATACTGAGAAAAACGCTCTTTGTG